>JAUCMT010000047.1:20327867-20355602 GCA_032357475.1 Enteromius thamalakanensis | reverse complement strand
TATCTGGAATGAATTTTAGATCTTTAAGTCCATCTCATGAAAAATCAGAGCAGAAACAAAGGTGTTGCATTTATATTATTGTTGAGAGTGTATATATATATATATATATATATATATATATATATTATCATTATTATTATATGTTCATGAATATATGCAGATTATGAAAAACTAAAATTTTTACCCAACACTATTATAACAAAGTAATTAAGCAATTTCCCAAAAGCCAATAGAAAAACAGTAATATTTTAGAATAAAGCAATATTTTCATAACTGATAAAGAAAATTAAAATGTGCTTTGCCTTTATGAATTCATTCATGAATAATGCGTGAAATCCAAATGCCAGTGCATGAGTCATAAAAGAAATAATAGAAAATGTGTTTTAGTCCACTGATAAGAGTGATGTTATTGAAGGCAACTCTGCAAGAAGCAGCTAAATTGAGTTATATTTTATTTGTGTTACTGCTAACCCTAAGTATTAAACTTTAACACATAACTGAGCTAACACTATTTGCGCTACAGACATAAATAATGCCTCAAATCAAGCACCTTGTTCAGTAGAGGTGTGCTATTACTTTTCTAAGCAATTAAACTTTCCAGGGAGATGATCGAACACCCTAGTAACTGCATAGACACCTTAGAAGCATTTATGTTTGTTCTCCCTTTCCTCTGTCCACTGAATAACATATTTAATCTACAAGCCAGTTAATACACAAATCGCCTCACTTTCCTGCTCCTGTACGTATGGCGGCATGTTTCATCTGTGTTGGTAGATAAATAGAGCGCTGATCCCAACATTGTAATTTGAGTGTTGAATTTCCCATGATTTCCCTAATCACCAGAACTGAAGAGCACTATAGACACCACTGCTTCTGCCTAACAGCTTTTATTGTTACTAAAGACAGGCCTTATATTTTATTACGCCTGTCGTACAGCACAATATTGCCCACGATTCCCTGTAGGAGAGAGTTAATCCACTAACTGCTCACTCACTGTGTCTGGAAACGGAAACAGAAATCACTGCAGGGAACAGTGAAGAAGTACACACATGCACACACACATACAGACAAACAGCCGCGGTTCTTAACTAGGCAGTTAATCTGACAAGACTGTCAGAGTGACACATGCAAAGAGAAAGAGAGAGAAATGTCTTTGTTAAGAGGCAGAAAACGCATCTATGCTGCGTCGTCGCTTCGAGACCTGTTCACAATTTATCTCACTTTGCGATTGTAATGTATGGAATATATATGTTGTCATGGAAAAACACATGCTTAAAATGCAACAAGATATTGTTTAGCTTGATTTCCCTGTAAAGTGTAAATGCTGTTGTTTTGATTGGTGTTGTGACATTGATTCAGCCAATAGTGTGGTTAAGGGCGAGGCTGCATGTTTGATGGCCAGTGGCAAACAAGGAGAGTGCTGCAGTGCTAGTAATTTTAGTGAGGTAGAAATCACATTTCACCTTTTAAAATACCAGGGGAATGTTCTTGAGACTTAAAAAGCATATTTGCAGATATTCAAACAGGTTTGCTTTGTTACAGTGTCAATAAATGCAGTGCATTTTATTTTTGTTACCAGCACCAATAAATTCACATTTATTTGTCAGCAAAAGTCCACACCAGAAACTATATTTATATTTGTGTCTATTGACATCTCTAGGGCTTTTGTGAAAGCTACAGGTCGCAGTTATGTATCCACTCTGATAAATAGTCTGATCGTGCATTAAGGGTGTTGAACTTTTTGCCACAGCCTTTTTTCTCTGTTTTCTCTAGTCGAGCAATACTGCATAGACAGCCAACTTTTATTAAAGCTGGCAGTTGTGAATGACCTTTTCAAATCGCAGTTTATACTCTATTTTTAAGGGAAAAGTAGCAAAACTAGGATTAAAAAGTTAAAATTCCTTTATAAGATTTTAAATTACTGTTAGCCCAAATTGATTTTTATTGCATTGACCAATTACATGACAGCATTTTTATTCGAAAGTACATTTAAATACATTTTACTGTAAAAAAAATAAATAAAATTTAATCTACAAATGTATAAATCACATGTATAAATATTTTTTTTTTCTATAATGACTGCGTTTTTTCATCTATTAAAATTTATTAACATTCACTGAAAAACATCATATAAACAACTAATTTTATTTTATTTTTAGTGTAATTTTTGGTGTTACCTGCTGACTCCACATTTATATACTATACATTTGTTTATTATATATTATATGCCACATGCCATTTATGTGTTTTTAAAGTGCACTTTTTGTTTTACATTTATAAATATATACATAAATAACATCTAAATTTACTTATTAAAAAAATAATATTGTATTTTATGATTTTATTATTAGTGTAATTTTTTGGTGCAACTTCCTAAAACTTCAATCAAGTGTAGAAAGGAAAATAGAGGTGACAAAGAAAGTGAGATCAGGCAATGGGGTAAATTTTATTAAGCCTCTCTTTTTGTTTGTTTGTTTTAGTAACACACTCACTGATTGGAGCATATGAGGGAGCTCAGTCAATCAGGTACTTTAGCCAATACAAATCAGGTTCCCTAAGCTGTAGCAAACGAGAAGCATACCGTCAGTGATCGATTTCACGCATATGTGTTTGATAGTCTGATAAGCAAATGATCATTAAGGATCTCCGTATAACATAATTAAATCTCAGCACAGCCTCCCATGTAGTGGTTGGGCTAGGATATCTATCTCGCTTAAGTACAGTTTGCTGTAATTGCTTTTTAACAGACGCAATATGAAGTGCGTGGTAACACGGTTCATTAATGAGTTGGTTAAGAGTGTTTTTAAATGGTTATCCCCAGTCAACGTTTATGATATGATTTGATTTGACTTCCCTCGCGGTTGCTGTGGGGGTCTTGTCGTGAGATAATGAGTTGATGGTTGCCAGGGTTTCGGCAGGCGTCAGGGATCGTCAAGGATTGCATGGCCTCAGGAGTGGAACAGGAAGAAACCATCAATGTCTCAGCGGCCTTCAAATGTAATTATGCAGAAGTGTAATTATTTGGTTGCTAGGAGGGGAGGAGTAAAAAAAAGGCAATTGTTTAGAAATTTGACTAGTTGAGGAGAAAGGAAATACCTTATGTTAAAGGAGACCATTCTTTTTGATGGTTGATTAGTGTTTGTGTGTGTTCTGGATTGAACTTAAACTAAATCTGAATCTAATTAAAGAGTCATTGTAGTCCCTGCTGAATGTTTTTTTCTATAAATTTATGTATTATGTGTCCAAAACATAGGCAGCTGACTCGTTGCTTTACTTTCCTTTCAGGACTTTGTACTTTCAAAAAGTTAAATAATTTAAATAAAAGACAAGAGACAGAAATGGTGGTGACTAAGCAAATATTTAATTAATAAAATACTAATTCCTCTATAGAAATGAGAAAAAAAGTTAAAAAAAAAATTACATCCATCTTTAATCTTTTAACTCTGTTCAACTGATCACAAAACGTACGGTTTGGATCATATTATGGTTATTACAGTATTTCACATTGGATTTTATTTGTATATTTTCAGTTTTCATTTTAATTTAATTTTAGTAATTTTGTGTGCTATTATTATTATTATTATTATTGTTATTATATAGCTTTCTTTTTTTTCATTCAGTTTAGTTTTAGTTATTTTTAGCATTCTACAATAAGGTCCTATTAGTTGCAATTAGTTTATCAAGTGTTTACTGACATAACAATTCGCTATACGTTTTTATATTATTGATTTATCTTTGTTAAATATTGATTTTTTTTGTGTGTAGTTTTTCAATGTATTAGTAAATGTTAAAATTACCATTAACTGATATTAATAAATGTTTTTTTCTTCATGTATTTTACATATTAATAAATGGAAGCTTATTTCAAAGTGTTACCTATTATGATAGCACTTTACCAAAAAATAATGAGAAACAATGTTTTAGAAAATAGCTGGATTAAAAATGCTTTTTTGAATGATTTCATTTGTAGTTTAAGATAAAAATAATGTAGTAGAATTATTATTATTCAGAAGTAATTATATATACACATGTATTTATATATATACTGCAATTGCCTAAAATACTGTATTGTGTATGATAACGTTAAAAGTTCAGGAAGTTATGTCCTATATCTGGTAAAATCAACTTGTACAAAGATTTTGTGTAGTTCTCCAAAAAAAGAAAAAAGAAAACCATCAGATTACAAATTTTCAAAACATTGGCAACCTTCAGTCCAGCACTGAAGCTGTCCTTCACACCATTACCTTCTCAGCCCATTGGCTGGCGTATCCGAACACATATATGTGTCAAACAAAAGTCAAATATTTGATCACACATATGCTCTCAGTGGGTGAGAATGAGACTGCCGGCGATATATTTCTCTCTTTCTCCAGCCCTGTTGAACATCGCTTACTGTTTCCACGGCAACAGAAGCGGAGGGGAAAAATCAGTAGGGAGAGCAGGGTAGTCGTGTTGAAAATGTTCATCTCTTTTTTTCATTCTTATTATCGGTGCGTGTGTGAAAAAAGAGGAAAAGGAACTCTGATACCTGCACTTGATTTTTTCCTAAATATCCTTTTTATTATACTAATATACACAAATCCCCAAGTAACAGTGAGCAATCAGGATGAAATATCTTACTTGGGGCAGTTATTTGCATATTTTGTTTAAGCGTCTTGCAAATGCAGCAAAAGAGAGAGAAGAAAATGCAATTTGAGCCAAATTGAAAGCCGTTGATAGACTTAAGCAATTAAACAGGACATTAATTGCCAGTGAGCAATCGATGACATTGAACTATCCTTTCATACATCTCTCGCATCTGACAGGGATAGAAAAAGAGCCAAAAAAGCATGCACAACATTTTCATTTCCGACCCAAGTCATTGTTCTGTTTCCAAACATAAATTGATCTGTGGCCACCAGCCGTCCTCGTCATGTAGTGGGAAATTTGTGAGTGCCGCCCATCGCAGTGTCAGAACACATTTCAGGGGGTTCTGTTGGATATTTTAGCAGCAAGATCACTTGATCCTGCCCACTCACCGTACGATTGGACCAATCTGTTGCCAGCTCACAAGCTCAATTACATGCGGGAGGCTTTTAAACTGTGGCTTCCACTTCTGCTGGGAAATGGCTTTGACTGCATCCCAGCATGCAAAAGTACAAGATTGTGTGTGTGTGTGTTAATGTGGAGTCACGTGTCAGGATTGGTAAAAACGTGAGTTTATGGGGGCTGTAAGGACTTGTTCAAAAGTAACAAAAAAAACATTTATAATGTTGCAAAAGAGTCATATTTCAAATAAATGCTGTTCTTTTGAATCTTTAAACAAAGTGTATGGTTTCTTCAACAAAAATAAGAAGCAGGATAACTATTTTCAAGATTGATGATAATAAGAAATGTTTCTTGAGCAGTATCATCATATTAGAATGATTTCTGAAGGATCACTAAAGACTGGAGTAATCCAGGAATCAAGGAAATACTCAAGAAGAAATCAGTTGTTTTAAACTGTGATTATATATATATATATAAATTTACAGATTTTTACTGTGCTTTTGATCTAATAAATGAAGCTTTGGTGAGCGTAAAGTATTACAAAGTAATACAAAGTATTACCCAATCTTTTGGACTGTATATTGAGAGAAAAGACATTAACAAATGTGTAGGTAATAAAAACGCATAATTCACAAATTTATATATATTGTAATATGTTATATATTGTACAGTACTGTATGTCTGCTCTATGACTTTCCTTTTTTCATTGTAACACAAATGGAGATGTTTGCAGAATGTCGAGGTAAAATAAGAAAAAAAAAGTCCTGTTTAATGTAATATATTAATATAATCTTCTGCCATTGCCTCGAAATATAATTGTGGTATATTTCTCTTACAGAGCCATCGTAAGGCTTCAGCATCAAAAAGAATCTCATAGAGATTTGGAATTTAATTTTGTTGAGTGAATGATGACAGAATTTTAATTTTGCATAATTTGTTCTATTAATATCTCCTTTTTCCGCTCATAGACAGCAATGAGGTCGAATGGAGAAAAAAATCAATATGTGTCCAACTGTGGTAAGGTTTTGTCAAATGTCAGGGGTCTATTTATGATCTCAATCATTTCTCATCTTAGACTAAATGATATGACCTATGACATCCACTTTTGATTTTATAGCTCTGAACTATTGCTGTATATCTCATTTGCGTCAGATGTTGTTTCTCCAGAGGAGAAAAAAAACATCTGAGACAAAGTAGATACTGTACTCCTATAATATAACAAAGGAGAGAGGAATTTGACATGGTCAGAATAACACAGACTGTCCAGCTGTTAGCAGAAGAGTCTGTGCCTCAGACACTGCGGCAATCTCTCTCTCGATCTCTCTCTCACAGACACACACACACACACACACACACACAGACATCTCATCTTATAGCTGCCCTCCGGCAAAGTACAGCAGGAACAGAGTCGTCCAGCTCTGCTGTTCCTCTCTTCCTCTGCCTGTTTTCTGCACATTCATGCTTTCAGCTTCGACTGCAGCCATATTTCTGTGCAGTCTGTCACACTGTGTTGTGTTTTTCTCTCAGCTTAGCTGTGGAAAATACTTGTGTTGGATTCTCTACTGGTTTTGCTTAAGAACCCAGATTTTACATGTACTTAAAGTTTTCCGAAGCTGAAACTTTATTAAACATCTGATTGCTGGCTGTATTTGACATCTATCAACAGTCTTTGCACATTTGCATTGTATTATAAATGGCTGGAGCTACAATGCAATTGTTGCTGTTTACAGCATTTATTTAAAATACAAATCTTTTTACCATTATGACGTGAATTTCTGGCAGTTTTCATCAATTTATTGCATCCTTGCTGAAAAGAAGCATTCATTTCTTGTAAAATATATAAATATTGTGCAGTAAATTGTGTGTTAAATGTTTTAGGATCAGTGCTGAATGAACCACAGGTGCTACTCGATTCAATTGAAAGAGCACAGAAGATGAGTGAATAGAGAAGAATAACACAGGAGCTTTCACGTATTGATCACTTGAGATGAACAAAACAGCCGCCGATATACATTCAGAAAGAAACAAAGGAGCTGTTGAGTTTATTCACAATGAAGCAGTGAAGCAAGTGTCAGGATGTGGGAATTGCATGATGTAAATACCTAAACAAGGATAATGTGTGCTTGACTAACAAGATACAGTAACGATTATCTGAAAACACTTACTGACCACTAACCAGAGAAACCTTTTCTTTGGTTAAAAAGAACTACACAAAATAATTTCATTAGGCGCGTTTGTGCTGCTTAGCTTTATTATTTTATAAGCATGCATTAGGTTTCCAGGTCATTTCTAAATTGTAAAAAAAGGAATACAAATATTTCAGGAAAATGTGTAGTTCTCAAAGTTCACAAGGTAACAGATTGATACAATGAGCCTCATTTATAACACATAAGCATTGTGAACTGTGTAAATTGCTGTAAAACCATTCTTTTTTTAATGTGATGGTTACAAATGATTTACATGAATGAGCTCTTCTAAATTTCACCAAATAGTCAAGTTATTTTGAAATAGTTTTGTTAGAGACTATTCTTAACAACTTTGCTTGTCTTATTTACCATTTCAAAATAATATCTAAAAATCCCAAGGTACATTTACATGCATAAGACTTGTTTTCAGAGAATATGTCCTTGTGTTTTGTCCGATTGTAAGTATAAACAAGTCAAAGACAAGTGAAAAATAAGACAAAATTCACTTAAATTTAGAAATAATCCTTTAAAACTAGCCTTAATGCTTCGTGCTGCATGAATAAATGTCTCTTGTTTCATTGATTATTAAATCAATTTTGCAAGAAAACAAGTCTAAAAATGACTAGTCAAAAAACGATTTTGTTCAGTTACGTAAAAGAAATATCAATTAATATGACTCATATTTGTTCTCAGGGTTATATTTTACATAATATTTACCAGTATTTTATTAGTAGCAAAAGATGCATGTAATTGTGTCTTGTTTAAAGGCTTTATGGATATTTTAGAAAAATACAATGCAATACAGCATTATTTTATGCTAATTTTAAAGGGTTCACACAAAAATAAAAATTCTGTCATTAATTACTCACCCTCATGTCATTTCAAACCCGTAAGACCTTCATTCATTTTTGGAATTCGAATTAAGATATTTTTGAGCATAGCCATCAGACCTTCCATAGACAACAACACAACTGAATTTATCCCAAATCTAAAAACATAGTAAATACGAAATGCAAGCCTTAATAGCTTGTGTAGTGCTGCAAGAATAAATGTATCTTGTTTAATTGATTTGTAGATCATTTTTGCTAGAAAACTAGTCCAAAACTCATTAAATCTTTTTTTTTTAAATGTAAAAAAGTTAAAGGAATAATTATCCAAAAAGTAAATCATTTTCTCGCCCTCGAATATGACCTGTATGAATTTTTTTTCACTTCATTTTCATTTTTGGGTGAACTATTCCTTTAATTAAAAAGAAATAATATTATATTATAAGAATATTATTCTTTAAAAGTATGTTTGACTTGTTTTCCAGCTAAATTATATAAAAATCCTTTAAATAGCATATATTTATATGTGATCCTTACTGCACATTCTGTCATAAAAGGGAAATTGGTATGTTTAATCACATGATTTGGGAATGCCTTGGGGTTGCTAACTTATGGAGTATTCTTCCACGCTGAGCATTCTAGCTGTTGTGGGCGTGTACATCATCATTGGTTTTCAACATAACTTACTGTATTTAGCAGTAGACACTTAAGCGTTCTATATATATATGTCTCATGTTTGTGTCACAGTTCGTGGAGTGAACAAAGAAAAATTGCGCAATTTTTATTTTCCTTATTTTGCAAAAACACACACCTTTGTTGTTACTGAGAGTGTACTCAAAAATAGTACACACCTAACAGATTTGAATGGTGTATAACACTTATTTGTGTGAGGAAATTCAAAAGAGTATTATTAGTGTTTTTTGCACTAAGATAAAGTCAACCAGGCGTGATCCGCGTCCTCAAAGACTTAAAGAAAATTTGTCCACTTTACTAAATGTTTCAGTTCCTTTGTCCTCATCTGTTTTTATTCTAAATGATTTATCTGACATTCAACATAAAACTCAGAAACATGTTTTTAGCAGGTTTAACAGCTGCCAAGAAAAATTAGTAGCAACAAAATGGAAACCTCCAAATTCTCTTAATAAGAAATGTTGGGTTCTTACATTTATAGATGTGGTATATCTCAAATTGTCTACTGCACGTATTCAAAGGGCAAGAGAAGACACCATTAGACTTTGGACTCAAACTTTGGAGAAACTCAAATGTCTACTGATTTGAAGTGAGGAGATTTACCTTTTTCCTTTACACTAATGGCTTTTTATTTTTTACTTGTTTTATTTTGTTGCCAAAATACACTTAATTTTAAGATAGACAAGCCCTAATGGCTCATGCAGGGTTGCATGAGTAAATGTATCTTATTTCATACATTTTTAGAACATTTTTACTGGAAAACAAATCAGATGGGTTAATCAGAATCACATTAAATTATTTTTTCAGATAAGTAAAGACTTGTCCATTAATATGACTTATATTTGTTCTCGGAGTTGTATTTGATGTCATATTTAGTGGTATTTACTTTGACAGGTCAGAATAAGATGCAATATATGTATGTCTTTGAGACCTCGTTCAGACCAACTTCCCGCGCAGTGGTCATCAGCGGGCGTTTCGGGGAAACTCGGTCTTTAATGGTTGCAGGGACACTGACACATCTGTTGATTTTGTTGTTGTAGTTTCTGAAAGAAACTGTATATTGTGCTGAGTTGTACTGTTAGTCCTTGCAGTTTTGAGCTGAGAGGATTACAACAACACTGCGGTCTTCCTGTGCCATGATCGTAAATCAACAGGCATCAGACCACAGTGAACAGACGTGTGTGTGTGTGTACTAGAGAGAGAGAGAGAGAGAGAGAGAGAGAGTCATCACGGCCAATCTATCTTCTGCTCTTTCTCTCTCTTTCTCTGCTTATTGGATTAAAGCAGTGACACACGGTCAGTTAACAGTCTCTGGCTTCCATTGGGACCTGAGGGGGACAGCAGCCCCTGCATTTATCACATTTAGGTGTCTGAGTGGAAAACTAGGTTTAAAGTTTGCTATATGATTATGGGAAATGGCCTCCTTAAAGCAGCAATTATTAACCACAAAGAAACTTTTAAGAAACTAGCATTTTATACAAAAAAATATATAAACTCTTGGAAATAATTACTTATGCCAAAGTGGGGAGTAAAAGATTGTGTTTTTTTAACCGGCAGACAAAAAAACTGACAGATATATTAAAAATATGCATAATTTCTGTTAGTGGCATCAAACTTTAAATTTCCTGAAGAAATGTAACTTTTGTACCTTTTCTTGTCTGTGAACTAATTATCATTCATTTTCACTATGGTGTTGCTGTCCAGTTGCTATGATATTTTGGTTGGGTGATACATCTAACAATGTTATCGTAGTTTAGATTTTGTCATTCTTTACTCTGTATTTCTATTACTTTTTATTTCAGTTTAGTTTAGCCTGTGAACTAGTTGTTTATTAATTTTGTAGTTTCAGTTTAATTATTTTTTTAGAATTTGTTATTTTATCATTATTATTAATGCATTATTTGTAATTGTTTTGCACTTTAAAACACTATAAAAATGTTCCACAAAAGTAGTTTCAACTGAAAATTATTTTTTTTGTTTAGTCAACTTAACATTTTATGTTACTTAATGTTAATTTAGGTGACAATTGGAATATTTTAGTTGAATAAGCTGAACATTTTAAGTCAGTTGAGTAACAAATTATTTTAAGTTGAAACAACAATTTTTTTTTTTTTTTTTTTTTTTTTTTTTGTTATAAAATTTTGATTGATTTAAAATATTTAATATTTAATGATTATTATTTTTTTTGTAGTTTCAGTATTTTAAAGGTAAACATAGCATTTTAGATTTAAAAATGCTATTTGTGTCATAATTGACACTTTCAGACATTCCCTTAGGTTTTTAGTCAGATTTAGTTCGCTTCTGAGAATTGGTTATTCAGTAAATGATGGAGAAAGTCTTCTTTATGGCAAATTAATTTATAAATCAAATTCATTAGGGACTTTTTCATTTGCATTTTCAGTCATTTGCTGTCTTAGGTTGAAAAAAGTAATTACCATTAAGCAGATTTCTATTCACATGCTTTTATGCAAATGTCAGGAGACAGCATACAAAATTTACTTGGTTAAAGTTTGAATTACAGTTTTGGGTATGAGGAAGTATTTTAATATTTTAAAAATGTAGAAATGCAAAACACTTATGCTTGTGCAAATGTTATTAAAAAAGAGAGTACCTGAGAAATGCATTAGTATGTGATAGATCACAGTTTAATCTCCTTTTCTTGTACAGCTTGTGGTTTGAGTTGTTATCACACACACAGTGTATGTGAGTATGTACTATTAAAGCGTATTTATTTAAAGTCTCTCCCACCATCTAACAGCACACGCCATTTATCTAGAGAACATACAATGAGACTCCATCCTGCTCTTCCTCTCACACTCAGCTTGCGCTCTGGTAATTAGCCTCCGATCATTAATTATTAAACAAAGTCACAGATCTGAACCCGTCTCATTATTTAAACATCACACTCACAACGACATTTTCTGATGACACATAAATAGGAAATGTCAACAGGGAGCTTTTAAAATATACGGCAGCCCGCAATATATACTCCTGTGTTTGTGTGTGTGTAACAGATCTGAAGACTCCTGTGCACATGAAGTCTGTATAGACAAGTTCAACACGAGAACAAACGCAAAACTTTAAGCTTGTTCTCCATGGTGATGGCGCGTTCGTGCCAAAGATAGATTGCCTTTCATCAGCGGGTTTAAATGTGATCTTGACTGATCACGTTTTTTATTTATTATATCTCATATTCATTTGAGTTTTATGTGCGTGTGCATATTTACAGCCTGCTCCAGATTTTAAGCTGTCATAAATGCAAATGTTGCTGGACTAATGCAGAGTCTTGGCTTTAGAAGCAGACTCTAGCTTCAGTATGATAAAATAAGCAGTAAGCATAACTTAAGGGTTGTGAATAGTACATTTGTACCTACACAACATAAGTCTAATGCTAATATACTGCCTATTGTATACTACAGTACATACCATTTTAAAATAGTATGTAAAAATAGCTTGCAACATTTTTGACAGTAGAATGTTGTTATATATTGTTTTCCATATTTTCTTGCTTGGGGAAAAACTCATCACAGTTTAGTTTGTAACACCTTTCACAGTTAACTTGCTCATTAATGTACATATTACTAGCCTATTGTTATATATTAATAATTATAAAGCACATATGAATACCTGGACATATTCTAGATTCCTTATTTCTATGCCCAATATATATAAACATACTACTATCAAACTATCCAAATGCAGAAAAATGATTAAAAGTTAATATGTGTTCTTTAATCTAAAGTGTTACCCTTTACTTTGTCTAGTTTTATTTCAGTTTTAGTATTTTAGCTTAGACATTTCCAAAGAGAGTTTGTAGTGCTGTCAAACAATTAAATCGTGATTAATCAAATCCAAAATAAAGTTTTTGCTTACATGCTATACCTGTAATGTTTATTTATTATTTATATATAAATACGCACACATACAGTATATGAGAAAGTACTTATATAATTTATATTATTATATTTTAAATTCTATACAAATAGATTTAATATATTGGTAACGATGATCAGGAACGAGGAGTCATTCGGATTCAGGTGCAACAGTTTTTTTAATGAGATACGGAGTGAAACAGACAGTCAATCATTAGCAGACAGGTTCAGTGTAGGCAGATACAGAAGCATGGTCATAAGAGAAGCGTGGGTCAGTTTAACAATAAATCCATAATCCGAGGGGTGGGACAAATTCGTAAATACAGGTAGAGCAAAGGTCGGTAACGAGAAATCCAGAATAAACAACAATGACTGCACAATGACGGCAATACATATAAACAATGATCCGTGACAGACAGACAAACAGACTGGTATATATACAGGTGGAGCTAATTGAATCATTGAACCAAACGAGCAACAGCTGTGAAGAAAGGTGCATTATGGGGAATGGAGTCCAATGAAAATGAAAACAGATTAAACACACACAGAGAGCATAGAAAGCTGGAGTCCCAAACAGAGCTGTGCTGGCACGTCCAGCTGAATGTTACATATCCCCTGGGTTTGGAACGACCTCCAGGGCGGGGCAGACGGCGGAGATGTCCCTCTGGGTGGAGCAGGTGGCGGAGAAGCCCAATGGAGCGGAGCAGGCGGCGGAGACCTCCCTCTGAGTGGAGCAGGTGGTGGAGAAGCCCAACGGGGTGGAGCAGGCAGTGGAGACCTCCCTCTGGGTGGAGCAGGTGGTGGAGACGTATCAGGTGCCCACCACCAAGGCCCATCTGGGCGAAACGGTCAGCAAAGCCATTTTCTAGGGTGGGGCGGATGGCAGCAGAACCCCTAGGGTTCGGCCAGAAAGTGACAGAGCCCTCTTGGGACCAACAGACTGACCTTGCGCCCTTGAGAACCAACCGGCCTTCAGAAAATGAGCCCTTCGGGACCGCCTGGGCTGTGACTGCCCCCTTTTAGACCGACTAGGTGGCAATAGTGCCTTCGCGGTCCCTACTGACTGTGAACGAGCCCCTTTGTAACCAACAGTAAGAGGTGACACCTTTCTAGACCGTCTAGAAGGTGAATACGGCCTTCGAGACCAGACAGGAGTTGGAATTGCCCTACGAGAACAGACAGGGAATGAATACATCCTTCGTGACCATACAGGGAATGAATGCACCCTTCGTGACCATACAGGGAATGAATGCACCCTTCGTGACCATACCAATGCTGACATCACCCTCCGAGACTGAGCCAACCGAGAGGATGCCCTCCCAGACCGACTGAAACCTGATTCAGGGACCTCCATGGGCTGTGCCAACAGAGAGGATGCCCTCCCAGACTGACTGAAACCTGATTCGGGGACCTCCATGGGCTGTGCAACCACCAATGAGGCCTCTGGGAATTCTACGGCAGAAACCGACATCTCCAGAGGTAGTGCAGCCTCCGGTGGACCCGATGGAGTCTCGGTGTAATATACTGGTTCTGGGGGTTCAGGCCATGGGGCCTCAAAGGTCTTGTGGAGCTCGGGTGAGTTCAGTGAAACTGGATCACGAACCGGGTCTGGCGGATCTGACAACTCTGGTTCTGGATCACAGACCATGAGTCAGCGTCACAGGCCATAGTTAACAAATTAAGCTGTGGAACCAGGACTGACTGAACTTGACACGACCCCTCATATCGTGCTACGGGGCTAGTACCCGTTACCGACAGGCTTGACTCGCTGAGGGCCTTCTGCAGCTTCGCAGGCCGCATAACTGGAACAGACTGGGTAGAGCACGGCCCCTCGTACTGTGCGATGGAAATCATGAGGGCCTTCGACGTGGTTGACAGCTCCCCTAGCTGTCGGTCGATGACAGGTTGAGCATCACTCAGCCCCTAGTGCTGAGTGATGGAGACAGCGCCCTCTATGGGCGACTCTGGAATCACGAGTGTGGTAGACAGCTCCCCTAGCCGTCTCTCGGTGACTGGTTAGTAGCCGGGCCGAACTGAACACCACACAGCCCCTCGTGCTGAGTGATGATGTCAGGGCCCGTAGCTAGCATCTCGGGGTTCACATAAATGGGAGACAGCTCCTTGAGCTGTGGAACCGTGACCAACTGGGCTTGGTACAGCACCCCTGGCTGTGTTTCAAGAGCTGACCAGACAGGAAGCAGTCTCTTGGGCTGGGAAATCGGGACCTGTAGAGCTTTACTGCACGGGGTCTGGAGTCTGGAGGATTTTTCGCGATCAGCCGCCATCTTGCTCCTTTTCTTGCAATCGTCAGCCATTTTTGCCACGTCTCGCAATCGGCCGCCATTTTGCGCGAGATCGGCACACGCCATACTGCCATGCGAGAAAATGTGAAGCTCGCGGCAATCACTCCGATTATCACCGTGAATGTTCTCCTTCACCTCTCCCACGGTGAACCACAGAACTCCAAAACAAAGTCAAGAAGTTTGGCCAGTGGCCAATTGGGATCCTATGCGGGTAGATCGTGCAGCAACCAGCGATCTAGCCCTGACAGAAAGTACCCTTTAGTAAGAAGTCTTTCCTCACTGACCTCAGAAAGATGAGACACCGAGATGAAGTCCGTGACGTACTAATATATGGCGTTCGCGCTGAAACAGCGAACGTAAAAATGTCTCGGAGTGGCAAAATGACAGGTTGACCGTGCTAATGGACCGTGGAAGACAAACAAGCAGACTGGTATTTATACAGGTGAAAGAAGGTCAAGGGTTAAAGCAAACAATCAGACACCTAGACAACCAACGGGTGGGTTCATAGATGAGAGTCCAAGAGTAAAAACAGACATAAAACACAGAGAGTTTGCTGGTCACTGAAGTGCCATCCCCAGATTTGGGCTGGCACTTCCAGCTGACTGTGAAAATTAGTAATGTGCACTAACAAAGTACTTACATAAAACATTTTGAATTCATTTGGACTTTAAATGTTAATATTTAGTAGCCATGTCCCTGTACTGACAAGTCTATTTATACCTAGCTAAAAGAAAAAAAACATGTAAAACAAGATGTCCGTACCAAATATGGCATGTCTACAAGTCGAGGATATTGTTAAAAAATCTCTGGTAGGGTTGGGGATGTGTTTGCAATCCATAACCTCTGATTACTGATTGTTTTCTCCATATCTCCTTTTCAATTAGAAGACCTGCAGCTAGTGTTTATGGAGTGTCCTCCATTTGAAGCTGCAAAAAGGCAAATAAAACACCAATTTGTTATTACATATACTGATTATTACACATACACATACACTACAAGCAGTGTTTTAATAAATATGTATTATGTGGCAAGGTGAGCATTTTGGCCAGGGTGTGTGAATGATTTTTGATAGACCAATGAGGCGTAAGTGGTCCGACTATTGAAGGGCTTTTATTATGATGGGTACGTGGCGTCCTGGTTGTCTTGGGCTTTCTGTCACGCCGTAGGCGTGTCTTGTCATTGTGTTTTGCTTGTGGTTTTGTTTATGTCTTGTGCCATGTGTTCCAGTGTGTTTATTTCCCTGATTCCTCATGTCTGCCTTATGTCATGCCATTTGTAACCCCGCCTTCCTCATCAATGATCATTCCTGTCCAGCTGTGTTTGTCCAGGTGTTTGTAATTAGTCTCTGTATAAATTCACTGCCCATGTCTTGATTGTCTGTCGGATGTTAACGTTACTTGTCACCCTTGTTACCCTCTGCGTTGCTTGTCGCACCTTCCTTTACTTGTTTGTTTTGTTGTAAATAAATGTCAAGTTCATTTCGAGTTCCTGCCTCAGCGTCCTCTCTGCCCGCAAGGAAGCGCGAGCCGTCAGTCGTGACAGATGGTAACACTTGTTAACTATGACTTTTTCCTCAATAAATTGTTGCTTATTAATAGTTAGTAAGGTAATTGTTAAGCTTAGGTATTGGGTAGAATTAGGAAAGTAGAATAAGGACATGTAGAATAAGGCATTCATTTGTGCTTATTACTAATAAATGGCTAATAATCTAGTAGTATGCATGCTAATAAGCAACTAATAGGTGTAACCATACAATAGAGTGTTATATATTCTTAATAAAGTACAATCAACAGATCATATTTTAGCAAAACCAACAAACCAAACAATATAATGCCAAATTTGGTTTAAACTATGAAACTCTGGTCTGTCTTGAACAGTTAGGTTAATCAGTGTTTTAGTTTAATTAAGGGAATAATAGTGCATTTAATTGTGTTGTGATAACTGAACAACAGCATTTGTTTGGTTAAACTGAGCTGCAAAACATCCTCATTGGAGAGTTGTGGAATTTAAATTCTTTGTGCACTGTAGTGGTCTTCAAAGTAATCTGACTATGGCTTGAATGCCTTGTGATATATATACATTTTCAAGGATGAGGAGTGCAGATGTGGAAAACCAATGGCATGCAAATTCAGGATCTTTGGATAAGATTTCCCAGCCTTGATCTATTTAGCATACAAGTGTCATTCAAATGAAAAGGTGCTAAACAAAAAACATAGCTGTATCTTGAGCTTAGACTTCACACTTAACTTTGGAAAGATTTAACAAATGTTCTGGAACTCTCACTATGAGAAAAACATGACTGTTTAACCTTTTATAAATTTGTAATCCTACAGGGGGAAAGATCATTACTCCAGCTTCAGTGTTCAATGATCCTTAAGAAATCATTCTAATATGCTGACTGATTATCAATGTTGGAAACAGTTGTGCCGATTAATATTTTTTGGGACCTGTGATATTTTTTCAAGATGCTTTGACAAATAAAAAGTAAAAAAGACACTGGCTAACTACAGTTAGATTGATTACCCAGTTACTTACCCAGTCTTCTTTTACCTTCTGTCATTTATTGAGATGTTAACTCATAATGAAAATCATCCGTAACATATAATTAAGAATGACTAAAATGGTCAGTTTTAAAATAAGATTTGTATTTATTGTTATAATTAGAATTACAAATTAAGCAATTTTGTATTTTACCTGGTGATGATTTTCTAGATTTTGTTGGCATTCCTATATAAATATATATAAATATGAATAAATCAGTATTTGATGTACATCAGTACTTTACAAAGTTTGCTACAGAGTATATGCACCAATCAGGAAATAAAAGAAACAGACCTGATCTGAGAAACTACAGTGCAGTGACAGTGACTATGGGTATGAGTATGAGTAGTCATAATGCTGATCTTCTTGGGGGGATTCATCCCAGAAATCTAGATTATTAACCTTACAAATGTCTGATCGGGTGATAATAATAAGAATTATGGTATAAAGTACGTAGATGATTATAAAAAAGCCAAAGCAGAATTTGTCTAGGAAGTAGGCAGTTTCCACTTTTCTCTGAAGCTCTTTTTCTCTTTCCTCCATGGTCTCCAAAAAGTTCACTATTTTCTGGAGTGAAGCCGTCTCTGAAGCCAGATCACCAGACTTTGTTGTAATCATACCTGCATCTGTTGATACAGACCAGATCAATTAAGTTATTGCAATATTGGTCTAAACAAAATTGATTTGTGTAATTTCTATGCCACTAGCACAAAAATAATTCGGAAAAAAATTGGCTAAACATTATTCACTAAACAGTTGCACTGCTTTTGCATAATCTCAGCTACAGAAGCACAATTTCTGATAATCACGAAGGTTTTAATTCTGATTTTAAGCATTTTACTGAAACATAATTTTGTTATCAAGAACATTTGTTTTAATTTCCCTAAAATTAAGTCCTGGCCTACATTTTTACAGCAGTAAAATGCATAGTGAATGGCATTAAGATGTTAACCTTAGGCCACTATATGAGAATGCCAACACAGTTTCATGACCAATTTGTACAGATTTTATGAGGTGGATAATTCATACGACCTCACACCCCAATGAGCGGGGTTAGGTGTAGGTCATTAGTGCAAATTTAAACGAATTGGCAACTTGTAGAATACATACATATTCATATGAATTAGCCACCTCATAAAATATGTACGAATTGCTGTAAGAACAGGCAGGAGAAAGCTGTTAAAAACATAACTACCTTAGACATTTACACTACCTTACATCTTTTTTTTGTTTGATTCATACTTGATTCATACTACAAAAGCTAAAAAGGCTAATTAACCTGTGTTTCTCATCATCTCATACCTTTCTCTTGCTCCAGGCCGTCATTTGTTTTGCTGCTCTTTGCTGGATGGACTTTGGCAGAGCGTCTGCACACCAAGAAGCTGTCCTCTACAGACAGACGTGTTAGTACCATGGAGACCAGCACACTGGCGACCAAACACACCAGACAGAAGCTGAAGTGGTAGTCTTTAGAGGAGAAAAAAGAGAAAATGCATAACAATGTGATGCTAGTGATTTTAATAAAAGCCTGTCTCTTAAAGGGTTAGTTTACTAGTTTAAAAATGAAAATTATTTTTTTAATTACTTGTGTCTTTCCAAACCCATTCTCAAATGGCAGAATATGTAAGTCAGGGGAGAAGAATGGTAGAGTAAATTACAGTATGTCCTTTTTGTTTTTGCGCAAAACAAAAGTTGAGCCACTGATGTCACATGTACTGTTTTATTGACGTATTTACTATGTTTCTGAATCTAGGATCATTTCAGTTGTGTTGCTGTTGATGGAGGGTCGGATGGTTCTCTGATATCATCAAAAATACATTAATTTGTGTTATGAAGATGAAAGAAGGTCTTAAGGGTTTGGAACGACACAAGGGTGAGTAATTAACGACAGAATTTTCATTTTGGGGTGAGCTAACCCTTTAAAGCATGCTATTAGAAAAGCTAAATATATGGTGGGAATATGTATATATTTTCATACTGTAGGTACAGGGTGGAAAAATATAGAGGGAAACCTTGGATCTTAACTCCCCAAAACTGACATCTACTAAAATTTTACATAAAGCCTACAAACATTTTTCACAATAATCTTTTCTCAAGTGCCTGAATGCTTTTCTTCAAGATTTTATACAAGTATTATTAATATTAGATCCTAGATGTTTTTCTCTCTCTATTCATTCACTTACAGAGGAGCGGGCTACAGCTGCCACCGTTAGGCAGGTGGTCGCTGAGGATGATCAGGAACATGGTGAAGCTCAGGACCAAAGTGACCTTAAAAGAATTGCGTTCTCCTCCTTCAAATGGCAGAGCGAAGCTCACCAGGTCAGCCAGCAGTACCAGTGCACTGGGAAGTATCAGGGTCAAAAAAGGACTGAAGGAGTTAATCGACAGAGCGACCTGTTTAAAGATCAAAAGTGATTCATTAATAAACATTTATGGTTTATTTCCTCATTTCACGGTAACACTTTAATTTAAGGACCTATTCTAACTATTAACTAGTTGTTTATTAGCATCCATATTATGAGTGTATTGGCTGTGTATTATTATATAAGTAATGGGTGAAAGACGTAAGTCTAAAGTTGATCCGCTGACGTTTTTTACTGTGTTTCTGGATCTGGGATAATTTCAGGTGTAGTGCTGTCTATGAAGGGCCAGATTCTTCTCTGTTATCATCAAAATATCTTAATTTATGTTCTGTAGATGAACAAAGGTCTTCTGGGTTTGGAATGACACAAGAGTAAGTAATTAATGACAGAATTTAATTTTTGGGTGAACTAACTCATCACTTTCTTGAGGCCTGTTGTATATGGTGTTACAACGGACAATTGAGCTTATGCTTTTAGGGTTACAGGTAACAAGCTCTCTGAACTCAAGACTCCTGATCAGAAGTTTAAAAATGAATAAATAATTTATTTACTAGAAGATAAACACGATTTGATGAATCCACTGTTTTAATCACGTTATCAGTCTGCCATTCTCCTCCACTACTGCCAACCAAAGTCACATTTTCAGCGATCTGAAGTTGGAGTGAGCAAGCTGGATCAAACAAACAAGAGAACATATTCAAGTTATTCAAATATAACTTCCACAGGGCAGATTCACTAAACAGTTGCTGTAATCCACCTTCATCACGCGATGAGATATTTAAATGAAGTCATTGTCATTCCTTTCAGTGCAAACACCTCTTGCTTCCAAGTAAACTAGGCTATTACTGTATATTCAAAACTCTATTTACTTAGTGCGAACATTGGAAACGCAGATGCAATTCATTTATTGCCTAAGATAAATATTTAGATATGGTTGAAAACAAATGGTCAAAATCTTTTTAAGAAATATTTCTATAATTTCATGTGATGTCGTACTTTTCTGACTCCATCCATTGATGGCCACAGGGCATGACCCCACTACATAGGGGTAGGTGAAGAGGTTGATCTCACAGCTCACCGTCGTGAACAAAACAACCGCATGGTTCACAGTACCATCCCGCCTCACCTGAACATCATTAGTGTACGGCTCCATTGTCGATTCTATTCTGAGTGCATATAGAGGGATATTACAGCCTCTTAACAATGCTAATAATTAATAAACAATAAATGCCATAACTCAGCATCAGTCTTGAGACTCACGCATTGTCCAAAACAATCCGAGGAGTCCAGATTTTATCAACTGGCAAAACAATTGTTGGAAATCTAGATTTTTCTTGCATCCATCCAAGATCAGGATCCCTCCATTCCTGCGAGGCAGAAAACAGAAGAAATTAATTGATTATTAGAATATTTGTTTTAAAGAACACTTTATTTTAAGGTCCAACTCTAGGTATTTTCTCTCAATAAACTCCTCCTTATTTGCTACTTTATTTATATTTAGTAAGGTAGTTGTTAAGTTGAGTTATTAGGTAGGGTTAGGGGTAGGGTCATGCAGAATAAATGCTTTGAAATGTTAATAATGCTAATAGTCTACTAGTAAATAGTGATAATTGGTTCCTTCACTAAAGTCTTACCACAGCTTCTCATTTTGTTTTGAAATATAACAGCTCTTCAAATATATATTCTGAATATAGCACTAAACTACACCAAACAGAATTATTAATTGCCCTACATAGCTGTGCTATCATGTTTCATATACACACTCAAGATTCCTAACACTAAATAATAAAAGTATTTTTGTTTCAGATTATTCACTTACATTGTAAGTAGCCCTGCAAGATGCACAGTCAGTTACTCAATATTATCCTGGTTTATAAAACTGCTAAAATATATCAGAAATCTGAAATATGACAAGAATGATGTTATACTGAATATCAGCACAGCTTCTGCTGTTCTAAAATTCAGTACTGCAGCACTATAGCTCATATGATATTAAATTCACACTATAGAATTTTTGGTAACACTTTTATTTTAGGGTATCTTAACTAGTTGCTTATTGGCATGCATATTACTAGAATATTAGTCATTTATTAGTAGTAATTAGGCACATATTAATGCCTTATTATATATGACCTTATTCTACATAATCCTAACCCTACCCAATAACTAAACTTAAAACTAACTTACAATTAACAAACTGCAAAAGTCACTGTTAATAGTGAATAAGGGTTCCCTACTCTAAAGTGTTAACAAATATTTAATAGTATTTAGATTGTAAACTAAATGTTTACATGCGATAATTAGGTTTTTGAGGAAGATGGTCGTGACACTCAATAGTTGTATTTTGTCTGCTCACCATGTTTACTTTGATACGGCTGTTCATTTCCATGGCCTTTGTATCCTAAAACACGAAAAATTAGCATACAGTTGTTATGTGTACATATATATATGCATTTTTTTACACAGAATATGATAAGACAAAACTGGTACTTACGAAAGACAGTGTTTCATATTGTATTGAAGTGATGTTCACTGTGGTGGTACAGTTATCATTCTGTGGTGCACTGAATAGTTCTTTCTCAACCCGAGCATTTGCCAGACAGCGTCGATCACAGAAGGTCTCAGCAGCAAACACTACAAATCCAAATAAACATTTTATAAACTACATGAAAAACTCAGTTATGATACAAATTAAGTACATTTCACATAGGCAATTACATAGTAAAACAATTAATGATCACGCTATAATTTAGGGAACAGTACTCAATCGTACCTGTTAACTAATAGTTAATAGTTAGTATGGTTGTTGGATTAAGGAATCTAAAATATGGGCAAGAATAAGGCATTAATATGGCTACTAATATATAGCCACTATGCTAGTAATATGGATGTGTAACACTTTATTTAAGGGTCTCTTAACTAGTTGCTTATTAGCATGAATACAACTAGAATATTAGCCATTTGTTAGTAGCAATTAAACACATATTAATGCCTTATTCTACATTCCTAATCCTACCCAGTACCTAAACTTAACGACTACCTTACTAACTATTAATAAGCAGAACATTTTACGTTTATTAAGAGAAAAATCATAGTTAATAGTGAATAAGTGTTCTCTATTCTACGCATGTTACACTGCAATTTTCACATTGCATTCATCTATAGATAACAACATTAAGCCCGTCTATTTTAGGAAAGCCTATTTATCTGCATGAAAAGAATTATTATAACCATGTAGCATTTCAATTTACATGAGATAATGTATTTACTACAACTGGACAAATAGTTTACCTAGTGGAGATGAACAGAGCGCGAGCAACAATGAAATCACGTGTGGAAAAACCATTTCAGTTCCTACAAACAAAATATGCAGCATAGTAAATATAAATCAAAACACACCTTCTTTAACATTATGTCTTTATTTTAAGAATGTAAAACTGATAAAGGTTTACCTTTGCTAGCAAATCCCGGTTGAGAGAAACTTCAGATGACAGTTTATAGTTTTTGAGGAAAACAAAGATCATTTGGCTCTTTTAAAGGGTTGCAGCTCTTTGAAAACCACATGAATGCTGTAATGCAAGACAAACTAAATACAACCCAGATCATATCCAAACCATTGATGTCTATTAAATGTGACCCTACCTGTAATTAAGACTAGATTTTGTGAGATCTCAGCATTCAGTCGATTGTTAAACATCACAACAGAGGACTAATTACTTGCTGGGACAGTCAAACAGGAGGCCATTCTACGCTTCACAAAAGAAGGGAAGGCCAATCACTGCACATTGGCAAACTCTTCCATAGGGATTTAATTATGTTTGATAGAGTAAAGAGAGACCACAACACATTAATTAAGGGATGTCCTTACTGTATATAGTCCTAAAGAACAAGGCCGTTCTGTTGTATTTTCTTTTCATACCAGCCTGACATATTCATTATACACTGTGTGCTGAATTATTAGGCAAGTTGATATTCTGGACATACGTCTTTCCATGAATATTTGACCAATTCCAAAAAAACATCAATCGTAATTACTACTACTGACTTTGTATGTAATTATTTATAAGTGATATATAATTGTTCATGAAGGGCAGAAGTCAAAGTATTCTTTCACAGATAAAATGAGACCAAAAAAAGGAGATTTAATTCCGATTAAAAGTCAAAAGGGATTAAATGCCCATGAGAAGGATGCAATATGTAAAAACATATTTTGCAAAGTTAGGGCAGTGAAATGCTTCGTGAGCAAAGTCAGAAAAACCAGACGGAGAAGAAAACACAAGTTAACTACAAAGAAATTAAGAAATAAAGTAAAGAATTAGGTGAGACACCATCAGGGACCATTAAGTGTCCACTATGATTCTCCACAAGTGTATTGTGTCATGTCTTAGGGAATCCTAAAAAATGACTCTTACTTAATAAGAATAGCATGCTGAAGTGTAGTGACTGATTTTTATGAGCTTTATAGACAGATAAGTTTTGAGTGACTCTTGAAGGACCAGCACTTCATCCCATTTTTACCACTGTTTAAAGAATTTATTTGCAGGACGTTTTAGGAACTCTTTTTAGTCAATCTCTGTAAGACAGACTTTTCAGGATAGGAGATGGATTAAAAAAGAGCTTCTAAAACGTACTGGCAAAATCAAGTTCTTATTTTTGCACTCAAAACGTATCTAGTCAGAATTGTTGACACCCTTGATAAATATGAGCAAAGAAAACTGTGAAAATAAATTGGCATTGCTGATCCTTTTGATCTTTTACTTACAAAATTTACGAAAGCCTAACCTTTCATTGGAGAATAAGAAAATGGGAGAAATGTCATTACAAAAAAAAATTCTCTAATGCACATTGGCAACAATTAACGGCACCGTTTATTCAACTTTACTTTTTGGAAACCTTCAATTGCAGTTTAACAGCTCTACATTTTCTCCTATAATGCCGGATGAGGTAAGAGAACACCTGACAAGACCATTCCTTCATCCAGAATCACTCAAGACCCTTTAGATTCCCAGCTTGGTGCTTCTTCTCTTCAGTTCACCTCACTCATTTTCTACAGGGTTCAGGTCAGAGGACTAGAATGGCCATTGCAGAAGCTTGGTTTTGTGATTTGTGTTTGGTTTGGTTGTCTAAACAAGATGTCCTGGACCTCCAGCAGACATACTGGCCCACAACATCAAAACTACAGCACTATACAGTATTTCATTGTATACATGGGGTACTTTTTATCCTTGTTTGTACTAAACCCATTTGGTGGGTTTGCTGCTAAAAAGCTATTTTTTTAAGTTTCATCTGACCACAGCAGTCAGTGCCATTTAAAGTTCAAGTCGTGTCTGATAACTGAATATACTGGAGTTTGTTTTTGTATGAGTTATAGATAATTTTTCCTTCCAAACCACATGTGATGAAACACTCCTTCTCTCCTTTTATAGACATGTTTCCTCTTCTAGCCAGTTTTGTAACAATTTCTGTTGATTAGAAATTCTTAATTATTTCCCTGATGGTGGAAATATGAATTTTCAAAACTCTAGCTCTTTTCCTAAATTATTTTTTGCTGCACTTCAGAAATACATTCTTTAGTTTTTATCACTGTGATGAATGATTAAGGCCATTTGGACTTTGTTTCCCCACTTATTTATATTTCTGTGAAACAGGAAGCCAAGAATGTACAATTTAATTTTCATAATCCCCCTGGAGTGCTCAAAATTGAAAATATGAAGGAAAATATTTGGTAGATATTCTACTTTCTAGGAGTACCAATAATTGTGTCAAATGTGTATTTTAGAAAAGAAAAAATTATTCTTAATATTTTCAACATTTTCAATTCTTACTCTCCAATGAAAGGCTGACTTTTGTGAATTAAAAAAAAAAGATAAAAAGGATTAACAATGCAGATTAATTTTTTACAACCTTTTTTGATCATATTTTCCAAGGGTGCCAATATTTTTGGCCATGACTGAATGACAGGTCATTCCTGCAGGTGTTTTCATTTTGTTAATCTATCTGTTACTATCCCTGCTAAAAACAAGAAAAGAAGCCCAATAGAAACCCATTATACCATTATAGTTTCCATTAAAATCAGTATAATTCCCATTATAACCATTAAATCCATTACATTTTCTATCGTGTTTTGGGCAGGGTTCTATTGTTTTTTTATCTATCTTTTTAATCTTGCAAATAAAATGTTATGAATGATAAAAATTAAAACATTCTGTTCAGTATTTTAAATATTAATTTAAAATATAGCATTTAAACACTTTAGCCTGGTGGGACAGGTGAGTCCACACCTCTGTGACAGATGCACTATTTTGCTACACTCCTGGGTGACCCAACAGATTCCAGTTTAGGAAATAAATATAAATACATTCATTAATTAACATATAACCTCATCTTTGACCACAGGACATTTTGATGAGAGTATGTCAAAAAAAGTGCTGGCTCACCATGCCAGGCGGAGTACAGGTTTTTTACCGAGATGGCACCAAGTTGTTTTGAACCCAACTTCTAGGCCTATACACATAGATATATAAACAAGATACCAAGCAATTATCCTGTGAGATATTGTAGATCCTCATTTTTAGATGACAACAAACGTAAACGTCTTTGCGTGTTGTTTTAATCCAGACCGCCAGAGAGCAGCCGATCGATGCGTTCAGTTCATCCTGAAAACAACGAAGAAGAAGAGTCGCAGTCAGCTGCTGTGTTGTTGATGAACTGTGAAGTAACATTTAAACTTATATATCGTATATTTCTGAAAACAAACACTGTGTTTCTGTGTAACTTCGGCAGGAAAGCGTTAAATATGTAAACATTTTGCGCCGTTCTCATCTAGCATACGAGCTAGGTAACTTACATGAGGAAAACAGTTAAATGAAGAAGTGTCAGTGTTTGAAAGCAGTAAGAAATGAACAGAAAAAGAGCTCTGATCGCAGACACCTTCTGTTTAACTAAGAGACGCAAATGTGCATCTGACGGCGTCACCGGAGACAGTCAAGGTAAGACGTTAACGTTATTTCTTATTTTAAAATCTTTTGCCTTTAAAACAAAGAAACACATTTAACATTTATGTATTAGATTGATACAGTGTAGTGTAAAGTAGACATGCAATTTAAAAAGTTTCTTCTTAAAGTAGTACTTTATTTATTATCCTATTCATAGTAAATATTTCTGGCAAGATGCATCCAAAACAAATTAATAACATGTACACAACCGTTCAAAAATTTTAGAACAGTAAGGTATTTAAAGTTGTTTCTTCTGCTCATCAAGGCTGCATTTATTAAATTAAAAATCCAGAAAAAAAACTGTAATATTGTGAAATATTATTTCAATTTAAAATAACTATTTTCTGTGTGAATACATTTTAAAATGTAATTTATTTCTGTG
Source organism: Enteromius thamalakanensis (assembly GCA_032357475.1). Taxonomy (NCBI): domain Eukaryota; kingdom Metazoa; phylum Chordata; class Actinopteri; order Cypriniformes; family Cyprinidae; genus Enteromius; species Enteromius thamalakanensis. The sequence continues at coordinate 20,328,415 of JAUCMT010000047.1, read as the reverse complement.
ATACAAAGCATCATTACTCTCATCACTTTCTGAAATCATTCTAATATGCTGATTTATTACTAGAATTGTCAATGTTGGAAACAGTTGTGCAGCCAGATATATTTTTTGGAACCTGTGATTTTCTTTCTTTTTTTCTCCTCAGGATTCTTTGATGAATAACAAGTAAAAAAACAACATAATCTTTTACCAAATATAAAACCTTTCTAAAATGTAAATCTATGCTGTGACTTTTTTGTTCATTTAATAGATCGTTTGCTAATAAAAGTATTAATTTCTTTCAAAGGAGAAAGAATAAAAATGCACTGATCCAAAACTTTTGAACAGTAGTAAAACAGTAAACTACTGTAACAGTAGTTCTGAACATTATTATCCATTTTAAATAAATGCTTCTCTTTTTAATAATTTAGTGATCAAAGAATCCTAAAAGAAATTATTAAGCAGCTCAACTGTTTCCAACACTGATAATAAAACATCATCATATTAGAATGATTTCTGAAAGGATCATGTGACGCTGAAGACTGGAGAAATGATGCTTTGTATCACAGGAA
>JAUCMT010000047.1:20307648-20327767 GCA_032357475.1 Enteromius thamalakanensis | reverse complement strand
TGTGTGAATGTGGCCAATAAAATGCGATTTTTTTTTGTCAACACAATTTTATATAGACTATGAGTAGGTAAAATACTAAAATAAATAAATAAATAAAATTACCTTTTAAACCGTTTAACTGATTGTGTTAACCGGTTAAACTTCAAATCGGCTGGTTAACGGTTAAATGGTTAAAATGAGCATCCCTAGCACTTATGGCTGCAATAAATGACAATTTAAATATTAAAATAGAAAAGTAGTAATATTTCATAATAACGTTTTTACTGTAGTTCTGACCAAATAGATGCAGCCTTGGGAAAAAACTAAAAACTAAAAAAAAAAACAGTTTTGAATAGTAGTTTACCAGCAGTTCTTCAAATGTTTCTTCTGTCCTCGCTCTTGGATGTATTTAAAGCTGAATGTAAAAAATAAACAAGAGATGAAAAGTATGTCTTGTGCAGTTTCACAGCCTGGGACAAAGGCAATAACATTTTTCTAGTTTAATAACTGCCAACCAAAAATTATTATAATAGGTGGTATCAAACTACATTTTCCAAAAAGGGGGCCCAACGTGTAGAATTACTGAGCAAAAATAGTTTATTTTTAATACATTCAAAATGATTTATTCTTCATATAACATAATATATAATAATGTACAGTAAGCATAATATTGACCTTAATAGCTTAGTTTTAGAGCAGCGTTATTGAGTAAAATGCATTTAACATCATTTATCAAAATCTAACACAACTTGACTTTATTAAAGAAGTGAATTCAACAAACAGCTGCACAAATTCCTTCCTCCATGTAATGCTACAGCAAACGTGTTTATTGAACTAGTGTGACCCCTAGTGTTGGTTTATTTTCTACACAAATTTCTCAAACTTTGAGAGAGTAAATAGGTACAAATATAAAATATAGCTTCATTTATAAATACTTAGAGTACAGAGAATATCTTTGTGTTTGTAGATCATTTTAACTGCAAACTTGTTCCTGTTCTAAATCTAACCATTTGAATGAGATCCTAAAGTTAATTTAGTTCAGGGACAAATTGATTAGCCATCGAGATTCTGATTTTAATTAAGGCTAGTTTATATGCTTGTCTATACTATTATAGAGTGTATACATGTCAATCCTGTCAGGTAGTGGTTTATGAGCTTCGATCTTAAGGAGAAATCAAGTTGCTTATGGTTTTATTTATATGAAAGGAAATATGACTGTTTACATTTAGTTAAATTTGAAATAAAATTATCTACACTAGTATCATAGAATTTAAATTAAGAAAGGGAAAAAAGGAGCTTACATGATGGTCAATTCTCCTTAACTATATAAAAAAATTTTGATAATTTATTTAAACTTATCAGACATTATGTAATGTTTAAGATTAAAACAAAACAGATACCACAACAAACACAGTTCAGCAAAATGGCAAAATCAGCTCAACGCAAAGTTTTTAAATTATATATAAAACACGCCTCATAGTTGACATAGTTGTTAAATAATTTGAGCTATTTTTCAAGATATTAAGAAACAGGTCGTCAAGGGTCAGAACTTTGCATAAACTCTGCCCTCGCAAGAGTGTAAGAAGGGAATGAAAACAAGAAAATGAAGAAAAGTAAATTGTTTTTCAAAATAAACAAGGGAGTGTTGAATGTTATAATCATAGCTACGTGTATGGTGATAATACCCAGCACGAGGGTAAAATAAACCCAAGTTAAGTCGAGGGTGAAGTCATGGATGGTCGATTGTTAATTTGCATCATATCAGCTCTTCAGAGACTGGAGTTTCATAAAATTTTCAAACAATATGAAAGTATGCGTTATAAAACTAGTAAATGTTTTTATTAAAATAATCAATGCTAAATGCTTTTATTTTTATTTTGCTTTGATTTATTTACAATTTTATGTTTGAGATGTTCATACTGTATTCTGACTTTATTGTTTATTCCACAGTTACAGTATAGTGGATTATCTCTTGAGTCATTTTCTCACAGGTCGGATCAGGGCCGTGCACAGACCTTTTGAGGGGCATCTGCTAAAACTGAAAAAAGGGCACCACCCTCCCCACCCCTCTTTTTTTCTCCCTTTTAAAATTTTAGATAAAATTAGAAAAGCAAATCAAAAAGTTGAAAATAAAGTATTGGGTATAGGGTTAGGGAGGATTTAATTTTCCAATAAAGGTGCCAACCATGGCATGTATTTAATTATGTGGAAAAAAACAAACAAAAAAAACACTAAATAAGTTGCTTTTTATAATGCACATCAGTACTGAGGTGCAGATAATTGTCACTTGCAATAAGTGTTATAAATATCAGAAAATGCTGTGTGCACTTGGCATACATAGTTCAATGATCCCAAAACTTAGCATTGATCCCAAAACTTATTGTCCATATGAATAATAATGGATAATTGTCAGATATAAAAATTATGTAGCAATAATTGATAGTGTATGCCGTTTTTTTAGCACGCGCTAACAGCCACACACACACACAGTTCACATGCAAGCACGGTCTCTCTCACTCCCTCTCCGTCTTATGTGCGCATTTTAAGATGTTTGATGCAGACATTAATGTCACGCGTACATGCACTTGCCCGCTTGGTCAAGATTCCGGGATATTTTATACAATTTGCAGGCATCAGAAAGTCACTATCAATATACGGAAGACTCCTGTAACTTCCCGGAGACTTGGGATGTCTGCTGTTAATGTTAACATTATGCCAAGTTGGAACTAGCCACAAATAAAATATAATGCATGGGAAACGGCTTTGGCGTTAGCTTTTGTAAACAAGATAACGTTAAATAGATAACGTTAACTAACTTTAAACGCTAACATAGCAGATTCATGAAAAATGACGTCTGTAATCAGAATTTTAAACTAATTTAAACTACCTGACGTGTGTAGCGTAGGTGAGACAAACTGGTAATAGGAGGCAATGGGCCAAACCACTGTGAGGAAGGGGAGGGGGAGCTCAACTATTTCGAAATGCATTTTTTGCGTTTGAATTTCTGTTTACACAATTATTTTTTAGGTATACATACATGTACTTTTTAGAATAGACGGTGCGATTTTTGATCCCGATGATTTGTCCCCCCCGAGATTTACGCCCATGGTATAAAGCTCGAAGGCAATTGGTCACTCTGGCGATTGGTCACACTTCAAATAACACTGTATTTTTACCAGCAGCAATGAAGCTACATGATGCACAAAACAAATGACACTAGCAGTATATTTCACGACCTTAACAGTGTTATCAATTGCACAAGTGTCTAAATTTGTACTGATTCCCAACCTAGAAAATGAAGCGATGTAATGAGACGCAGCTGACACCTCATCAGTCGTCAAAGAGACAGGACAGGAAATTCAAATCAGAGGTTAATGTACAGATGTCAGCTTATGCAATTCTCCAGGGACCCTGGCTTCAGTGGGCCGACATTAGCATAGACCGCAGGGCTCAAGGGGGGAGACTGATGACCAGAGTAGATGCGCTTTCAAACCCCAGGAGACTTGCCATCGGCAAAATGAATTGGTAACCAGAACGGAGGCTGAATCAATGCAGGAGGCACTAGCATTAGAGCTTCAAAAACACAGAGAGAGAGCGAGAGAAACTTGATTAAATGGTCTGATTACAAACCACCTGCACATTAAAAACATCAGACCCATGAAAATTATTAATGAGCACATACCAAACACATTACCGGCAGCTTGGGTGGAGGGGGTTATGGGAATATTATATTTTATGAAGAGTGGTGCTTAAAGTCAATGACATGATTCTAGGATGTTGCAAAGGCAGAGTCTTCTTAAATTTACATGAGGGTGTCTTAGGTGTTTTCTTAATAATGATACTTACCCTAGCTAGCATTATATACTATTTAAGAAATAGTTCACTTAAAAAATTTTAATTTGCTGAAAATGTAATGACCCTGAAGCCATCCAAGATGTAGATGAGTTTGCATCTTCACCCGAACAGATTTGGAATTTGTTTTATTACATCACGCTCACAAATGGATCCTCTGAAGTCAATGGGTGCCATCAGAATAAGAGTCTGCACAGCTGATAAAAACATCACAATTATCCACACCACTTAATGTCTTGTAATGTCCATGAATCAATGTCTTGTGAACCAAATGCTTCATTTTTGTATGAAACAAATCCATCATTAAAATGTTTTTAACTTAAGTTCCATAATATTGTTTTCTCCAGTGAAAAATTCATCCTGTCTGAATCAGGTGCAAAATATGCCCAGATCAAGCATAAACAGTCCAAAAGAGTTACTAACAAATAAATTCAGATAAATTTAGATAAAAGATGACAACAGAGAATGGAGCATTATAATGGATTACGGCCTCAGAAGTGATGCTTTAAAGTTAAAATAAGTTATTGGTTGATTTGTTTCAGCTGTTTTGATTGACAAAATGTTAACTGATGGGCTGAAGTTGTGTGGATAACTTGTACATTATCATGATGTTTGGACTCTCATTCAGACGACATCCATTTACTGCAGAGGATCCATTGGTGAGGAAGTCATCTGTTCTGAAGTTAAAACAAACTCATCCAAATTTTGGATGGCCTGGGGGTAAGTAAGATTCCTTTAAATTCAGTGAAACTGTATATGCTGTAAATGTAGGTGGATGATGAAAGTGTTTTGAATAAAATATTACAGATAAATGATCAAATGCGGCATAATTAGCAGTTCATGTGGCCTAAGACGCCTCACAGCAAATGAAGTGTTGAAGACAGGCAGCTTTTTTCCATCAAGCAGCCAGTTAGCGAACAAAACCAGATTACATAAAAAGCCTGATTCAATCATATAAATGGCTTTTCTTTTAATGAATTTGGTTCTGCTGAAATGAATGGGTCTGCATGGGGTCTTTCACTGACATTTCTCTTTCAGTTAGATGGAGGTCTGATATTCACTAAGACTCTTGTGAGACACACGTTTGATTGCTGCAAAAGCATCTAGCAGTTCCAAGGTTAAGTCTAGCTCCTCTGTGAATTTCAGATGAATATAGGCAATGTTCTGCTGACCTTGCATAAAATGAGCAGATAAAAAAAAATGAAAATCTTGCACAGAATATGGCAGTGCTTCAACTTATGTCATCTGCTCTGTTGGATTTAAAGTGAACATGAAAAGCCATATGAATCTTATTTTATTTCTGAAATATGATGCAGGAGGTGAGAAATGTGATGCATTTTATTTTCTGTTAGGATATTGCATATACATATATGCTTATATATAACAGACCACAGTCTCCCAAAAATATAAGGAGCAAAATTGCTTTTAACATATTTCTATGAGAATAATTTTTGAAGGATAATGTGACACCATAATAATGCTGAAAATTCAGCTTTTTTTCATTTTAAATTGTAGTAATATTTCTCAATATTACAGTTTTTACTGTCGTTTTGTATCAAATAAATGCAGGCTTGGTGAACATGAGTAACTTCTTTCAATTATTAAATATATTACAAATATTTTTTTGTCATTTAAATTTTGTTTTAATAATAAAATGACTTTAAAAATAATAAAATGCACCATGTTTCTTAAAACATCAAATAGTCACTTATGTATACGCTCTGCTGCCTGTTGTTTATAAGAGACGGGATGTTATGGATGCTTCTGCTTTGTCCTACACTGTTGGTTTTGCCATTTAAACTGAGAATGAATTGCAAGCTGTCTTTTTGCAGAGTTGACTGCTCATGATAGATTTCCCATCATGCACCACAGGGAGAAATAAAAAGAATTAAACAAACGCTAGCCCAAGAAGGAAAAAAGAGAACAGTGAAAGAGAACAAAACGTCTGTATGCGAGTGTAAGGTAGACTTATTTTGTCATCTTCTCTAAAATCCCATCTTGCACTTTTCCTCAGAGATGTTCCTGTGTTTCTCCTTAACATCACACGCTTCTGAAAGTCTTAATTCCTCTCACTTTATTCTTCCGCTTTGGGGGGTCACGAAGCTAAATGCTCCTGCGACATCTGACAACGCAAAGATGAATTTCAAGACATTTTTTTTTTCAAAGGCCCATTCAACCAACTCTCATTAATCAAGTAATGGCTTCACAACTGCCACTGGAATCAAAGCAACCCGAGTTAGTTTTTGGCTCTTTCTTTTCCTCTGCCATGTGCGCTCTGAAGAATAACCCCCCGCCGCCTGCATGTCTAGTGTCTCGGGGAGCAGGTCAGGGGATTGATGCCCCTCTCCAGCCGAGCTTGTGTGATCTACTTCTTCGCAGATACTGCCACATTGCAGGCACTTCTCTAAGGGACATTGCCTGCTTTCTAAAAGCCATACAATAGCATGGTGGGACATCCAGCATTCTGCATGTCCGTGTCATAACTGGGTGATGGAGCTCCTCTCAGCATGCATTAACAGATCACCAGCGACTGCAGGGAAAACAACTCAAGATGTTTAAGAGCTTTACATTACTTGCTCTTTACAGAGAAACCAATCATATTAAAACATCATAGCATACTATGATTGAATACTGTCCCAGTCTCACATTTAAACATTTGATGGTCCATAAGAAAAAAAAAATCAGAAATTGCATTTTATAGACAGTAATGATTGTAAGCAGAGATCAAATGGAGATTTTTGCCAAAGTCTCCAGCATCTCCAATTTTTTTTTTCCTGAGAAAAAGAGCTGATTAATTCACATGTCTCCTCTACAGTTTAAAAGAAATTAAACACTTTTGCATCTACAAATGTTTGTATATGTGTCAGAAATTAATTTGAAACAAAAATATTTTTATTATAAATAAAAATACAAATACAACTTTATATATATGTCATGTTTACATTTAAAAGAGTGTTAAGCATGTACTTAAATTCAATAGAAACAGATAAAGTAACTACATCGATTATTTATTGATCATATTATTCTCACAAAAATATTAAAATGTGTTTCAATAAAAAGTATATTTTTAACAAAGTTTTGACCACTTCAAATGTTGACTAGTTTATACATGCATGTGTGTTTATTAATAGATACATAATAAATATACACAGTGCATGCAAATATTTTATGTTAACAAAACTTTTATTTTGTATGTTATTGATTATTATTAATCATTTGACTGTGTAATTATGGAGAGACGAGGAGGTGTGCGGATTCAAGTGTAGACTGTTTAATATAGAACACATAGTAGAAACAGGCAGAGTTGTATACTGGCAAACGTGATCATAAAAGGCTAAAGCAATAGAATAGTCCGAAGTCCGTGGCGTGAGTCGGACGATAGATGAACAGAATCCAGAGGGGCAAGATGACAAAGAACCGTGAATACACATAGACATCCACATGATTATAGGTTACGGGGTGGAAACATGAATAAAAAACCATGACAGCTGACTTGACTGCACTAATTGTGAGTGTGTTTGGACCCCTTTGAAAACTTTTTTTCTTATTAGCAATATAGTTTTTAGACCTAAAAAACCTAAAATGTTTTCTTTGTCTATTTATTTCCCTTTAGGATGCCTTGTTTGTGTCCTGTTCCATCTATCTAGCATCACCCTAAACAAACTTCTTGCAAAGCATTTCAATAAAATGCACAAATGCTCATTTTACGATGTAAATATCAACTATGAAATAATTCCATTTCACTTTTTAGCAGTGAAATCCATTCAGAAATGCCACACACAGAGTGTGAGCAGTCATGTATAAGCAGCCAAGAAACATTCTGATAGGTGAAATCCCAAAAAACAATTTGAAACCTGCGGTTTTGGATACGCCAATGTCAATGGAGCCATGCTGGGAAGTCGGACGAGGGAGTAATATTCCGTTTCGCTTCAGTGCTAGCACTCGGTTACTTTTAACAGCATTTTATTTGTTTACCCAACGCCCGCCAGCCGCACGGCATGAATTTATATTCCAATAAGAGGGAGGTGAGAGTTACACAGGCTGTTACAGTCTCCTTGTTCACCACAAAACATTATGAGACCGCGGCAAAACCATCACTGGTCAGAATACAATGTTCCTAAATGACAGTACACAATGCTAAGATGTGCTAAATGCAGATTATTGTGGGTTCTGGAACAAACAATGAAAAACACAGACCTACAGGGTGACATTACACTGAAGGTTATCTAGAGTACAAATAAGGAGTTTGCGAGAGTTTTGGGAGGCTAATTCTGGAACATTGTGTGTTTAACCGCTGATGAAATTTGGGAGCTAATTGGTGGCTAAATGCTTTTAAATGAGCCCCTTATGACCAGTTGTGTCTATTTGATTTCACAGACCTGCACGCACTCTTTTATGTGGTGGGGCTTTAGGGAATACACATCACTCGCAACCTGATACGTTTCAAGAGCTTCCTCTCATCTCCTGTGTTAATAGCCTGTCATATAGCCCACAAAAAACCTGAATTCCAGACTTATTAAGACGTAATGTATTTTCAGAGAATTGTTTTCTTACACCATTGGTAAACATCTTTGCTGGTTGCATATGCAATAAGCTCCACTAAATGTAGGTAAATCTGTGCTTGGTTTACAATTTTTTTTTATTGACACTTATTCAGAAAGAAATGTTTTAAAAAAGACATTAATAATGTTTCTAACGATTTCTGTTTATGAATGCTGTTCTTTTTAACTTTCAATGTGTCAAAGAATCCTGAAAAAAACATCAAGCACTGTTTTCAACAATGATAACTAGAAATGTTTATTGATCAAGTAAATGCAGCCTTAAGGAGCAGAATAGACTTCTGAAATCTTACCTAACACTGAACAAGAAAATGCATTTGCAATGATAACATCTTGCACCAAACCAGCTAATGACTCACCTTGTACCAGCTTAAGACCATATAAAACCTTCAACTATAAACTTAATTATTCAGCAAGTGCAAAGGTGTAGTTACATGCCCTGACCCCCATTTTGTTCAAAAATTGACTAACATCTTTCATTTCCTGTCAGGAAACCGCTAACGGCCAGTTCTGTGGATTCCTGCATTCTGTTGTTATTATATCACCGTTTTACTCTGTGACTGGCTTGAATTATCCGTGTCTGTGGAGCTTGTTAGCTCAAATTCAGCTCGTTGTTAGCACCACAGATGACTCAAGGTGACCTGTGTTAAATTTCAAACGGCATGTAGAGATAATTGAAGCCCTCTCAACTGTGTTGGCGAGTAGGATACTCTTTTAAAAACATCAATTGGATGTGAAGCACCTCACTGGACACAAGTGTACAGGTACTGTGAATTTTGAAGAAGAATACAAAGCAGTTGAACATCGGACGGTTTACTTGTCTAAATTCTTGCTCAAGGAAGTAGAAAGAACAATGAAGTCTTTGAGGATCAATAAACTGTCAAATGAATTTTCTCTAAATGTGTCTGATGCACTCGTATAATTCTGGATCTTTCCCTGTGACTCCAGTCTGTCAATACTTAATGATTTAATATCAGTCCATTCTTGGCCTCTGACACCAAAACATATTGGATTTGAAAGCAAGAGTTTTCTCAAACAAAACTAGCGTAGAACTGAAAACTGCTTTACTTCATTTTTAAAAATACTGATGCATTCAAGGGAGCTAAGCTATGAATAGTAATAAGAAAGAAAAGAATGCCTTTAATATTGCTCCTGCGATGTCTGCTAGACAACAAGATTAAATGGAAAGGAGCAAAAGGAGACTTAAAAATGCAATACCAAAGTTTTCAGAAGGAAGAATCTATTCATGTATGACATCTCTTTAATATCCCATTATCTATTTCTGCAAAACCTAAAAAAACTCCAATATATGCGATTTATTGGAGTCTCCAGGATGCTATGAACACTACTGGTTGTAAAACACCAACAACTCCCATCCCTTTTCACAGAAAATATAATTAGGGTGGGAAAGGCTATTGACATATTTTTTCATGGTTCCCTGTATAAAATAAAATTGTTATCACCAGTGTTGGAATTACAAAATTGTAATTGCATTACAATATTCCGCTACTCCCTAAAAAAGTAACTTATTATGTTACTTAGTTACTTTTTATGGAAAGTAATGCATACGTTACTTTTGCGTTTCTTTTAAAATATGGGCAGAGCTTGAGAGTTTCTATTTATAGCAAATGCAAAAGCCCTTTTACACAAGTCTAATGAATAAATGTCAGGCTGAAGAAAAAGAAAATTCACATATGTAAAGTAGAATACAGGAGAAGAAAGTTCAATCTAGTGAACTAGATCGCATCTAGTCCTGACTGCCGGGCAAGAGGGCCCAGGTTTCGCCGGAGGGAACAATCTGAGGAAAATAGTGCATGGATCCCGTAGGAGTGGCGCAGCAAGCCAACACCTGCCAGCCGCCCAGTCACCTGATGTCTAACATAAGACATGGGAAGACACAAGCTCGATGCAGAGATTATGGAACCTCTCAAAGCCCGCAGCTTTATAAATATCAGCTAGAGAGGTGCCGTGAGCCAACGCATAGGATAAGTGGGCTCTAAGAACTAAGTGGCACGGATCTCCCTGATATAGATATGCCATGGAGATGGTGTCTACCACCCAATGGGCCAACCTCTATTTGGAGTCAGCATTCCCTTTCTGCTGACCTCCATAGAAGACAAAGGGCTGCACAGAGTGTCTGAAGCTCCGGGTGTGGTCCACGTACTGTATATGCTCTAAGTGCGAAAGGCACAACGACTGTAAGGCCAGGTCTGCCTCCTCCTGGGGCAGAGCTTGCAGGTTCTCTACCTTATCACAGAAAGGCATAGTAGGAACCTTGGGCACATAGCCGGGAGCCGGGAGAGGCTACCAAGAGGGAAATGAGATCAGCAAAAAGCAGGACCTGCTCCTCGTTCTCCCTGACCTTGCACAGACCAGGCTCACTGGGGAAAAGGCATACTTGAGCCCCTTACGCCAGCTGTGTGCCAGCGGAGCCTCAATGAGGGAATAATAGAGCTGGCAGTGGGAGGACTCAGGGGAGGCAAAAAGAGTCCAGGGTGGGTGGACTGCCGTGAGAGCTGATCGGCTGCATGACTGAGTTGCCAGTAGGACTGCAACCTCCACACACAGGACAGCAGCATCCATGTCCGAGTGGATAGTGGTGAGAAGGACACCTCTGTACCTGGGCGGGCACCTGGCGAACTGAATCGTATAGCCTAGGCGTAACATCCGAATCAATCACCGTGAGGGGCTGGGAAGCTGAAACCAGGTTCCCAGCCTGGTTGCTAGGGGAGCCGTCTCGTGGACGTCTTCACAAAGAACACATGAACCATCCATGAACGCTTCCTCAGCGTGCTCTCGGCCCAGACATGTGAGGCAGTGATCATAGCCGTCCAAAGAGGTGAGGAAACTACCGCAACAAGAAGTGCACGGCCAGACAGACATAACGAGAGTATGTCTGCCAGGCATGAGAAATTGCTCTTTTTCGGTTCCGGTTTGCCCAGGGAGGAGCTTCGCGGCACAACTGTGCACTCAGTTGTCTTTAAAAAGACTATTAGCCTGCAGGACACCGCTGACAGCTCTCCTGTTGCTGTCACAGTCAACTAAAGAGAGAGAACTCTGCAGGAACTCTTTTTCTTCTTTCTGTTGATCTCTTCAGGCTCGTAGGCGAGGCTCTGAAGCCAAAAGTGATTGCACGCCACCCCAGATATACCCGTATGTCCAGGGAGTGGTTCGGCATGCTAATACCAAAGTCAAATTTAATGTAATGTGTTACTAGTTACTTGGTAAAAGTAATATTATTACATAACTCGCGTTAATTGTAATGCATTAACCATGATGGTTTTCACCTCCAATATTTAGAAATTACATTTAAAATATAAAACTCTAAAAAAAGAAAACCCACAAAAATTACAGTACAATGCTTTACAATAACATACGACTTCCTACTTCAAAATCTCACATTTAATTCAGTGTGTTACAAGCCATTTCTTTTTAACTCTTTCCCTGCCATTGACGAGATGTCATAAAAGATGCCAATGCCGATCTTCATAAACGTAAGAATCAATATAGATCATATGATCATATATGTAGATCATGCATGTTGATTGTGTTTTGACCATTTTGAATCTGATTGTAATAAGACTGATGGAGATGCCTTTACAGACTTGAAAATGCAGTACTTTTTAAAAAAAATGCTGGTGTGGAAACAGTTAATTAATTGCGAAATTTGAAAGCTATTTTTGAGTGAAAATTGTTTGAAAGTGAAAATCCTACACCATTTTTAATTTCTGCGTAATACATTTTGATGTTTACATTTACATTTACATTTATTCATTTAGCAGACGCTTTTATCCAAAACGACGTACAAGTGTTTGTTTCATATAAACTCCATATGGCTTATCTGACATAGTAAACTTGCTAGCTAGTTCCCCAGGGGCCTGTTCCATAAACCAAGATTAGAGTATAAGCCAGGCTTGTTTCAGTTAGTCTGATTTATGGCCAGTTAATTTGTATTAAAATAAGTCAGACTATTTGCTGTAAGTCTGGCTTATTTGGTAAACTTGTTTTATGGAACAGGCCCTTGGTAGGCATTGCATTTGTGTCATAAAAAAAAAGTGTTGAAAAATGTCTAAAAGCAAAGGCATACATCTATACATAAACGTATGTCTATATTTAAGAAAAATATGTTATGTACATATATTGAATGTATGAATTTATAGTATGAATTATATGAATAGGAATATAGACATAAATGCCTGTCAATATTTTCCAAATATACACTGTATATATTATATACATCATAAATATACATAAAACACATATTATTCAAATAAAACAAAAAATAAAAAAATAAAAAAAAAAAATTTATTTTGTATGCAATTAATCATGATTAATCGTTTGTCAGCAAAAACTTTGCTTTAAAAACTTTACAGTCCAGTAAAACATGCTTAGCAATCAAAATGTTTTGTTTAAAACAATGTAATTTTTTTTACTAGCAACTTCTGAGTGAACATCCTATCTAGACCAATTTTTTCAATGTCATTTTGCAGAAATACAGCTATATATATATATATATATATATTTTTTTTTTTTTTCATTTACTTTTATTTATTTATTTTAAAATTAAGGTTTGGTGGTCTCAAATAGATTCAACCTTAAACTTTCAAAACATTTAAAACAATTAAGACTCCTTAAATGTTTCTTCAAATTCTTCTAAAATGAAATGATCTGAGCTATACTACCTCAGTTAATATTACAGTGCATCTATTTTGTGTTTGCTTTTAGCTTTCATAAATTTTCCGCTAATTTGTGAAAGCTACTTGAAACCTAAACAACACATAACTGAGAACTCAATTAAATCTCCTGAGCGAAGAAAGAGCAATGCTTGAGCAATAAAAACACACCCTCCGGCTGAGTTACACACCCACAAACACAGATGCACACACATCCCAATAACACCTCAAGCTCTAAATCCTCCCTTATTGTTGAAAGACGAGAGCAATCCTTTGGTCCGCGGACCACGAAAGGGGACAAGGCCGGTCGTCACATGCAACAAGTTGCGGACAACAGCGAGACATCACCCTTGGTCACTCAAGCTTGCGGTGCATGTGGAGAAGGTGGGCCTCCTCGACGATGCTGAACCCCAGTGATGGGCGCTTGGACCCCTGGGAGAGCCAGGAAAGGGGGATGTTGTGTATTAACCGAACAGACACCTGCTATTTTTGTGCAGCACCTGCCTGGCTGGCCTGCTGTGCTGCTGTCTGTGTGCACTGCAGAGATAACAGGGGGGCTATTCACAGCCAGTCAGTCGGAGAGAGTCAAGCCCTGTCTCACTTTCTATGTGTGTGTGAGTTTGTGTGTCTTATTCTCTCACACACATCGAGACCTGCTCTGTTTACCCTCCCTTTCTGTCCAACAAACACATAGATACTGACACAACTCTTACACAAATGCTCTATCAATCCTTCTCAAGCAATTCTGGCTCAATCCATGTATCTTTATGTCCTTCTTTTGCACACACACATATATAAAAAGCACACACACAAACACACATTCAGCCTGTCTGCTGCAGACTGCAGCCAGCTGATCTTGGAAAAGGAAGCTTTCGGTCTGAAAATCTTGTTTAGAGTTTTATGAATAACAATCACTCTAACAAAACATCTCGCAATCGGCTAAAAAAACAACCTAATATGTAATTGGATTTAAAATTATATATAGACCACATCCAAATTCTTTTTTTTGTGGTTCAGCGTTCACTCTATTTCTCTCTACAGACTCTTTACACAGACATTAATGGCATATGTCCACAGTTATACATAAAGAAATGTATGTACATTTATGGCTCTATGGTAACTTGGCATTAAATTACAGAGAACTAGTTAACACTGCTTTCTCTCTTCTGATCAGTGCATTTTCTTTTCATTTTTTTTTTCTCCTTTGAATAGTCATTAAAATATGGCTTCTGATATATGACTCTTGGATATTTTCTGTTTCTATTGGGACAAATGGGAATGCAAAAAATATATCTGTTGTAGATTCTACTCAGCACTATAGAGTTACATTAGTAGTACTTGTTAGAAGGAATTATAAGTACTGCTCATCCATTGGGTTAGTGATTTAATAAAAAAATTTGCGATATACACAAACATAAACCTCAACTATATGGTTTGCGATTGTAGCTGCTGAATAAATATATAGTTGCATAAAAGGTTGCATCAGTGCAAAAAAAAAAATGTGTTTGTTTTTTAATATGAATGCATTAACATAATTTTGAATTACTGTGTAATGTTAGAAATTTCACAGTTTTAGCTTTTGAGATGTACATGATAAATATAATAGCCATGAAAATCAAGGTAAAATAAACCCTGTTTTCTTCATTTGTGTTTACATGAAAGTGCACTAATTCTAATAAAATGTAAAATAAATATTTAAATGCAAAATGACTGCGATTAATAATCATTTTGATTGTTAATGTAATCATTATCATACAATCCTTCATTTTGCTTTAAGTGGTGTGCTATTTCTTTCATTTTATGTGATCTGAGTTTTATGATTTTATGAGATATTGGCACACTGTGCATAGTGTATAGTGCTTTATTTGGGACACAAATTTTATAACTGTATATCAACAACTTGGCAAGCACCCAGAACACTTCAGCATCATGGCAGAGAGTTTTGCACAGACAAGCAACAAAACGCATAAATCTAGTTGTTATTTACTGTGCTCTGTATTCAGACACAAACAGTTTAGCTCACGTCATCTATACAACATGCAGCTAGGGTACGTTTCCACTGTTATCTGTAGATGTTATCGTCTATCTAAACATTCTGTTCTCCCCTGCACGTCTACAGACTGTCCTTACATATGATTTATTTTCAAAGTCATGAAACCTATGGGTAAAAATAAATAAATAATATCAATAAATCATGCAGTGCCTAAGAGGGCAAAGACAATGTGTCAGCAAAAAGAAAAACAACAGGCAGTTAAAGGCCAGCTCGTTTTTACAAAACCTTGTTGTGGAACAATTCTGTCTTTCTCAGGAAGAGATGTGACAGTTTTCTTTTAGATCCTGTTTGTCATTTCAGCCAGCATCAGAATATTGCTGGTTTAGTCCAATTTGTAGTAGCCTACTAAAAAACAATTAATAATAATAATAATATATTTTTAAATGCCTAGGAACACAACTGCTACTATATTGTAAATATTACATAATGATGATTTATTGTAATGTTTGAATGCATGAACTGAAACTGAATGGAAAAATTGTATAACCTTTTTACAGATCTTATTAACATTCATTTTTAATTTAGAACTATTGCTTTTTTACATTTACTAAATATGTATTAGTAAATGTAAAAAAATAATTATAATTTCTAATCAACCTGCCTAAAGACCATGGATGGAAATAATCCAATCTGACTACATCTTTGGCCCATTTCACAAATTAGCATTTATAATTAATGTGTGTTGTCTTGGATAAAATAAAAAATAAATTATATTTTATTTAGTATTAACTAATGTGGACTGACGCTTTTTGTTAGCACATTGCAAAAGGTGTTAACTTGACATCATTTTACATCATTTTAACAAATCCATTACAAAACTGAAAGCTGCTTGTATGAGAGTAGTCATACATTTCCAGTGTATACCATGGTTTTACCTTATGACAGCTTCACTGTACTATTCTACCACCATTAAAGCATTTTAGGTTTGTTCCTAGTAACATTTAACTTATAAATGGCTGGCTTTCATTGGAAGCAAGGGAAGCAGTTCCTTTTAACTAAGCTTATAAATTATGAAAAACTACAAGATCAACAAACCCAGCAATCGTCACACATAGAACACAAAGGACAAAAGTCAAATTGAGGTGGTGATTGCATTTCAGTCATGCATGTATATCCCAAAGCACGTGGTGAAACGATCCCCTATCCTCCAAGCCATTATATGAAAGCTTTGTCTTCAGAAACACTGTTGACATGCGGAACGTGCTTTACATAAGCCTGGCACTGAAGAGGTTTGTTTATTACAAGCAAGAGCCGCAGAATTATGAAGCATCAGCGGGTCTGGAGTGTGCTTGCATTCACAACAATAGAACGATGAACCAATGAAAGCCACACCACATCAGATCGCTCACCCTGCACGTGAGAGAATTACAAACTAAACAGTTTTGCAAGATATGGATCGTGCATGCATGACCTATGAGACATGCTACTGAGAACCGACAAGCCCAGAATGAGATGAAAAAGAGCCTTATCAACCAGCTACACCTGGTAAAATTCCTAAAGGGATGCAAACAGAATTCCACATCATGATTTAAAAGCAATTGTAACTTTCTTACAAAGTGAAACATCAAACAAACAAAAACTAAATCTTTCAGACAAATAATCCATGTGATATCCTTTTAAAGTAAAGTAGTAAAACATTAATTCAGTACGAGCCATAAAGCTCAAATGAAAGATTACACATTATCCAATAAGACTTTTTTGACTCAGAAATAATAAACAAAACCTTGGAAACCCCGTAGGATCTTATTAGGAATGGTTTCATGTTCCAATTCCAAATATATCCAATATTTTTCTCCTTCACGATGGTTTATATATTGACTTAAAATTACTTGATTAACCAAGGACTGGTGGTCTTTTAGAAACCCATGTTTCCTAACAGGACTTTTACATCACCGGTAGAACCAATGTCTTCATCAAAAGGAATGTACTGTATAAGGCAAATCTTTCACAAACTCTCAGCTTCAACCACCCAACAGCAAGACATTATTCCATTACAATAAGTAGAGCTCCCATATACAACAGACACATTTAATCCCCAAAAAATCCTGGAGGAATTTTAGTTTATCCAGTTGTATTTGATTCTGAAAGGATTCTTACTGGATCTCATTAAGGTTGGTTGCAAACGTTAATTCTATTTCATAAATTCCCCCAGGATTTTTTGACTAGGGTGGGTGTATTGACTTGATGAACCTTCTAAAAGATGAAATGTGCATCATGGTCAGAAATTAACAAGGGTTTAGGGCAAAACAAACTCCATATATTTATAGTCTAGGGCCAGAAATCTGTAATTCATCCTCCGTTTTAATATATTTCGACCATTCCTAATATTTTAGGCCAATAATTACCATTTCAGCGCCACCGCAGAAATAAAATGAAGTGTTTGAGATAAAATAAGCTATTCAAATCCTGACAAAATGCCACTCCAATTAATTTCCCTAATAATAAAAAAGTTAATTTCTGGCTCTAATGTGCATTAATTCAATCGCAAATATAACTGAGCGGCTCACCTGGTAAGTTGAATGTCGGTTGCGTTTAAAGCCTCAAGGTGATGCGTTCCTTCTTGGCGCAGGATGCGGGACAAAGCTGATAATTTCACCTGCCTCTCCTCCAAAGCGATCACGCGCACCAGTCTGACATATCGGTCCGACCCGGGCGTCTTTGAGCGGGTCCGGCGCGCACCGGGCGTTTAAAGCGCAGTGGATCCGCGTTCTTCCACCCGCTAACGCAAACACAATGTTCCTTTTCGCGACGGTATCTGTCGGGATCCGGAGTGCGGACGCCGCTGCTGTAATTCGGTGAGGATATAACGGGTAGGTGTGGTTGGGTGAACGGACTGAGACAGGCAACCGTGGCACTGGTCCAAAAGAGCAGTCCTGCGTTAAGACGCACAGCGCAGCGTGTGTGTCCGCCCGCTGAAAGCCGTTCAAATGCAAAGGATTCACGTGCATATGAAGATATCAATGTCTGAGGATCCTTAAATGGTTTCAGGGATGGTTAATTACGCCTTGCATCCTCCTGCAGTCTGGAGCTACTCTACAGCGGTTCCTTTGGCGATGCTCATGAATCAGTCTGTGCCTTCAGCTTTCGTATAAACTGATATTTACATCCACCGGTGAGACACCAAGCGCTGCGTACACACAAGCTTCATCCGCGGGTTTCAGACTGAGGCACCTAACCATCCAAGAGGGGGGGATGGATCTCTCTCTCTCTCTCTCTCTCTCTCTTTCCCTCACACACAAGCGCACATAGACACACACATGCACATTCACGCAGTTAGGCTACGTATACACATTTGGATAATTAGATTTAATTAATATCCCAATTGATTCTCCTATAGATTAAATGGAAAGCAAGTAGAGAGATTTTCCCCTGAGAAAAATACCCTATTAATTTCATGCGTCCTCTGAGGTTTGGTGGATATCTCATCAATGTCTCAAACAAAACTGTACTCTATATTACATATATCAGCATGTATTTCTCATCAGACTGGTTTGAGACCAAATGATCTGTACCCTTATTCCATGTGAACATATATAATAAACGTCTGTGGTTTCAAGTGAAACATCTGAGACAGTGACAGTGCTTGAATTGAATGAATGAATTTACATCTTCATTAAGTCTTCAAAGATGTAAACCTTTAAGCAATATGATTCTTAATAGCTACTCGAGAGCACCCTCCTTAGACTTCTCCTGCTATAAAACAAAGGTAATTATGATTGCACTCTTAAAAATGTATATTATAATTACATAAACATAATACTGTGTAATACTCTATTATAGTTTTCCTCCATATGCAGAAATCTGAAGAACATAATATTACAACAGGAACTCAGCATAAAAAATATATATTATTAAAATGAAACCTACGGTGGTCGAGAGAGCTCAATGCGGTGCAAACTTAAGAAAACAGGAAAAAAACGACTAACACATTACGGAAACATCTTCATCAGTTCCTGAGACAACACAGGCGCTGCAAAATTCTCGCAACGCAACCAAACACACGAACATGCTGCAAATATCACGGACCACAATGGAAATGTTTCAGGGGGGCCTCAAAAACTGCCGAACTAGCTAACATTAATATAGAATCTAGCTAACATAGTATTAAAATAACATTCCACAGTTAAGTGTTAAGTATACTCTCAGATAAGTCTAATAATATCCAAAAGACCAATGAATCATATGATCAGGTTGTTAAAATAAACGAAAAAATCCTAGACAACACCTCTGCTCTGACCAAAAGCCACTGAACAAGTAATAAGGTACCAGATGGGTTAGTCACTTTTTGAGGTCCCCCTGAAACATTTCCGCTGTGGTCCATACTATTTGCAGCATGTTCGTGTGTTTGCAGCGCGTTTATGTGTTTGCAGCGAGTCTGTTTGTTTGCTGCACATTTCTGTGTTTGCAGCACATTTGTGTGTCTGCAGCGAGTTTCTGTGAAGGCAGCGAGTCTGTTTGTTTGCTGCACGTTTCTGTGTTTGCAGCAAGTGCGTGTGTCTGCAGCGAGTTTCTGTGTTTGCAGCGAAATTCTGTGTTTGCAGGATGTTTCTGTGTTTGCAGCGAGTTTCTGTGTTTGCAGCGAAATTCTGTGTTTGCAGCATGTTTCTGTGTTTGCTGCACGTTTCTGTGTTTGCAGCACGTGCTTGTGTCTGCAGCGAGTTTCTGTGTTTGCAGCGAGTCTGTTTGTTTGCTGCACGTTTCTGTGTTTGCAGCGAGTCTGTTTGTTTGCTGCATGTTTCTGTGTTTGCAACACGTGCGTGTGTCTGCAGCGAGTTTCTGTGTTTGCAGTGAAATTCTGTGTTTGCAGCACGTTTCTGTGTTTGCAGCACGTGCTTGTGTCTGCAGCGAGTTTCTGTGTTTGCAGTGAAATTCTGTGTTTGCAGCACGTTTCTGTGTTTGCAGCGAGTCTGTTTGTTTGCTGCACGGTTCTGTGTTTGCAGCGAGTCTGTTTGTTTGCTGCATGTTTCTGTGTTTGCAACACGTGCGTGTGTCTGCAGCGAGTT
>JAUCMT010000047.1:20294342-20307548 GCA_032357475.1 Enteromius thamalakanensis | reverse complement strand
CCTGATAGAAAATCAGTGAAGTCTATGCAATGTCCCCACTAAGATAGCAAAACAAACATATGTGTGTGTTCGCTGCACGTTTCTGTGTTTGCAGCACGTGCGTGCGTCTGCAGCAAGTTTCTGTGTTTGCAGCGAAATTCTGTGTTTGCAGGATGTTTCTGTGTTTGCAGCACGTTTGTGTGTTTGCAGCACACAAACGTGCAGGTTTTGGGATAGGGGTTGGGTTTGGGGGCTAGAAAATATAATTCACCTGATAGAAAATCAGTGAAGTCTATGCAATGTCCCCACTAAGATAGCAAAACAAACATATGTGTGTGTTCGCTGCATGTTTCTGTGTTTGGTTGCGTTTCGAGAATTTGCAGCGCCTTTGTTGTCAGACTGATTAAGATGTTTTCCTAATGTGTTGTTGTTGTTTTTTTCTGTTTGCATGTGTTTTCTTGTGCGTTGAGCTCTCTCGGCCACCGTATTAAACACTTAAAACCATAAAAATCCCACCTCTCTTTGAGGATTTCTTGATTATCTTTAAGAGAAGTTTTAGACAAATGTCATTTCGAACCTATATGACTGACTTTCTTCTGTGAAACATAAAAGACGACATTTTGAGAAATGTCTTAGTGTTCTGGTTTGGTTTGTTTTTCTCAATTCAGTGTAAGCCAATGGATTCCAATGTTGTTTAGTTCACAATGTTTTTCTTCTTTTGTGTTCCACAGTAGGAAAATATGCAGTGTTACACATTTCAGATGTCCTTAATTGATAAGCAAATATGTTTTTAAAAAGTCTGTGTTATTGTCTGTGAAGATGCACGTGAATAATGCACAGGGACCAAATATACTCCAGGATATGTGTCAGGGTAACTTTCATTATTTAATTTCAGTTTTATTTAAAGCAAGAATCCTCACCCACGCCTGGACAACAAAGGCTCTTCTCTGATAATGCTTTGGACCATCTGTGTTTGGTTTTTGACTGCCACACCTGCTGAAACAACAAAAGACACAAACACACCAAACCAGTTAATGAACATTAAATAATCTGTCACTGTGATCTCACTTTAAACACAGGTCATGACCGGTTCACCAATGACCTATCTACCAATGTATGATTTAACCACTGATCTATATATAATGACTATATAGATCAGTGGATTTAACCTGGATTCCATCAACCTGTTGGGAGAAAGTTTCAAAATCAAATGAGATTTCCATTTTTCACAAAAGCCTGCGTTTATTTAATTTTAAAACACATTCAAACAGTGAAATTGTACAATATTATTAAAATGTATTATTTTTGCGGAAACAATGAAACTTTTTTTAGGATTTTTTGATTAGCAAATAGTAAAAAATAAAATATTAAAAGACACAATTTTCCACAAGCTAATATGATTCTTTAGGGTCTTAATGGAAAGTTTGTAATGTGTTTTTTTTTTTTTAATTCACAAAGATAGTTTAAAAAAACACTAATTTTACCCTGTCAAAAACAGCTCTTTCAAAATCACGTTCTGTATACTTCCTCTTTAAATTTTCACAAACTCGGCTGACCCCGCCCCTTTTTTCAGAGAAATCTGAGAATTTTTGTTTAGCCTTATTCATAGTGAAACTTGCTAATTAGCACATTATCAGGAAAGGTGATTTGCAAAGATTCATTAAAAGACATTATATTCACTGCTTCTGTAGGTGAGGCTGGATCATGAATGATCATAAACATATATTTGGGTTGATCAAGGGTGCATTTTCTTCAGAATCAAATGTAAAGTTAATCCTTTGCTTCTTGAGTCACTCAGATGTCGGGTGTAAATGTCTACTGCTATGTTCATTAATACATTCAACAACAAAACAACTCAATCGCTTAGGAGTCATGCTTGTCTCTGCATCTCGGTCTGATGACGGCTCACTCAGGGCGGGTCTGAGGTAAGACACCAGTTCAGTCTGTGTGACACGCTGCTGTCAATCAACTACTGTGGAAGCGGCCTCTGTCGGTGTGGCGCCACACCAACATGCATTTGAGAATGGCTTGATTTCAGAAGGGGCAACTTATTTTTATTAAATTAAAAGAAAACTCCTATGTGGATCTTTATCATTGTAGGGTGGTTTTTGTACATACAGTCCCAACACATATTTCAGTCCAAACAGTTTTAAAAGAAAAAAAAAACATAATATAAAAAATAAATCTAAATAAGTAATATAATATAACATAAATAATACACTATGATATATATAATATATAACATTTGCTATTGGCCCAGCCCTAACAGCGATTTTTTTCATATTGATGATTTTATGTCCTGTAGTCAAAGACATTTTTGTAAAAAGCATTAATAACAGCCTTTTAAATAAAGTGCATACATAATCCATGCCGTCTAATTATATATTTCATATGTAAAACATAGAAAATATATGCATGTGTCATTCAACACTTTCAGGTGATTCAGCAGCACACACAGTACTGCCTTTCTCTCTCTGTCACACAAACAGAACAGATTTTCCAGATGGATTCGCGGTTGATTCACTGAGATGTGTGGGATTTTTGCTTCAGAGTCTGATATATTCACCAGTACGATGTGACTTATTAAAGTTTAAAATGCACTCAAAAGAGTACAAACGCACTGAACCACAGGATCAAAAGCACATGCATGCATTTCTCAAGGGTTGTTCACATCAAATAGCAATGCTTAAATCAGACAAATTAGCAAATTAGTAACACTCAGTGCTTGTACTTCTTAAATAAATAATAAAAAAGAGTTTTAAATGTAGAAAAAGCCTGCAAAAACAAGCCCTTTGCAAGTGTGCAATGCAAATATCTTTTCAGGCCTGAAAACAAGACTCTGAAAGCCCAGTTTTCCCCGATATCCCCAAAAGAAACTGCAATAAAAGAAAAAAAGAGAGAGAAAAAGAGAAAAAAACACTTTTTTAGTAATATTTCTGTCAGGCAGGTTTCCATCACCCTTGCTTCTGTTGCGGAGGAGACGAGCATCAGGAAACCATTACGCTGATATTTTTAGGCAAGTACTGAAACAGATGCCCTTTGATATGGAACAGGGAAAAGTATCTGATTCTGACATCTACAAATTGGACACAAGTCAGTGGCAAATCATTCCAGAAAGTGTTTTTAGCATAGACCCTGAAATATTAAAAACCTATGTGAGAATCACAGCAAAAGCCAACAGGTCACACTACAACATTGTAACAATTTACGTCATAAAAACATGTCACTGAAAATGACAGGCTATAGACGGTTCTCAAATCATATTTTGAAATGTAGCAATATGTAATTTGCTCACTAATGTCTCCTCCGGAGTGCCATCAGAATGAGAGCCCAAACAGCTGATAAAAGCATCACAATAACCCATGATGAATCCATACACCACTTCAATTAATCAATTATCAATTAACATCTTGTGGAAAAAATTAGATGTGCCTTTGTAAATCCATTGTTAAATCCATTTAACTTTAAACAACACTTTTGCACAATCACTAGTAATACCTCTGAATTATTTTGGCTAAACTGTGCTTGATCTGTACACATTTCTCTACTGATTCAGATGGGATAAGTAGAAAAAGCATTATTATGGATAGAGGACTTGTATAGATGGATGTAATGGTTTGAATTTTAAAATAATGATGGATTTGGTTCTTACAAAAAAGCACCTTTTTCTTCACAAGGCAGCAGCAGAGGGGAAGATTTAAATGGATTAATTATTATTAAATTGACTGTTACAGGATTCATTTGAAAGCCTTTAAACCTGAAGTGCAAACTTGCAAATAAGAAAATAATAAAATCTCTCTCTCTCTCTCTCTCAGCAGAAGAGAAAAAATAAAGAGTTAATAATAATGTTGATTAAAATGTTGAAAGGGTGTTTGCAGCTATGATCAAATTTTAGTTTTATAGTTATGGACTAAATATTTTGAGAGAATATGTTTTTCTAAAGAAGCTTTGTGTTCTATTGTTGAAGATTAACTTCATCTTAAAATGATTTAAAAAGGAATTTATTGATGTTGGGTGATTTGATGTGCCTCTTTTGTTAAATAATGCTTGAAAAAAATCTCTCTTGGTATATATATATATATATATATATAGCTTTCTTACCTTCCTTGACACATCAACAGAAAAACTATACTGATGCTTTGAGTAGATTTAATATAATTTAATATAATTGCTTTTATTTTTAACAGCTTCAAACCATTTTAATAGATAATGCTACAGAGCGGGTAAAAATAGACACATATTACGGTATCCCTGGAGATGGCACTGAAAACCACAAACATATTTATTGACCGTGTGTGATGTGATGTGTAGATTGTTCAGTGAGTGACAAAGGTACTGCATCGTGCTTAAGACAGAAAGACTCTGCCATCTAGTGCTGGAACCGAGTACTGACGCAGATTCTGACGAGGCAGACTGCAGTATGTCTGATGTCGATGTTCAGACGTTCTCTGCATTGTGGAAATTATTCTGAGACGCGAAGTCAGCAACAAGTTGCTGGCGTTATCTTCTCTGTTTATGCCAAACAATGATTTGGCAATCAGAGAAGTAAAGGCAATTTACCTGACTCATAACATCTTTTACATTAATAGCATTAAATACGAAGATTAATATAACGTTAATACAAAACAAAGCTTTAAATAATCAAACTAGTTGTTGATTGATTGATTGAGTGGATTGAATGGTTATACAATATAAAGTACTTATAATAGTTGAACTAAAACTGTATTGATTTTAATTAAATATAACAAAAAATAATAATAATAATAATAAATATATATATATATATATATTAAACCTACTATCATTTTCTTTTGTCTACCATCTTGTTTTGTTCGTTTGTCATAGGATTAAAAAAGTCACCATTAATACTTATTATGTATATATTATTTTTCGCTAGTTGCCAAGGCAAATTATTTAAATTTAATGTGCCATCTACTAGTATTACAGACATGGTAGAGGTCCGATGCGTTTGACAGCTGATGCTTCCATATGCGCGCTATGATTTCTCTCGCTTTTGGGCCACGTCTAGTGATGTAGAGTCTAATCCACTGGAAGCACAACGTAAACAGAAAGTGTTCATCTGAGCTCAATTGGTTACGCCAGAGAAAGCAAAAGGTAAAAAAAAAAAAAAAAAAAAGTTCTTTCCACCCTGAATTTTTTTCCTCCACCATGTCCCTTAAGGGGCAATGTACAAAAATTACCTATAGAAATTTATGAACACTCTAAAAACTACCTCAAACTTTTAGCAAAAATATGAAATTAATCTAAAAATTAATCTCAATTATAAAGAATAATAACACCTAAATGTTAAAAAGCAGTATTTTACCAAACATTTATTTGCAAGCTGCTGTAAATGTCACATTTTTATTTTTGACTTAATAAATTTTTTAATTTAATAAAATTAACTGGCTCTTTCAAGGCACTTTAGGGTGAGATTTTTGTATTTTGTTTTGTGCTTAAAAAGAAAAATGTTCAAATCAATGTTTAGTCCAACAGACCATAATTGACAAGAGGTTAAACAATTTCTAAAGACCATTGCACAGGCTCCAAAATTGAAAAATGAAAAATAAATACCTCATATTGCATCAATCACATTTAAAAATAAATAAATTAATCATTTAAAAAAAAAGACCAGGTTTGATTTACTTTTTTTTGCACTCGTAATCAAGCATTTAGATAGGAAAGGATGACGAATATCCAAACAGACAAACTGCATATAAAAATTTCAGACTCATAGTGCAAGGTATAACACTTCAGTAACAATTACGTTTGTGTTTAATAGAATAAATCAAGCATAGAATTCACCCACTAATCAATACCAAAAAATAAATAAACAAAATTCCAGTCAAAAATACCACTGTAACTTTACAGCTTTCCTTTATTACTCAACCACAGTACATCACATCTTCCGGCAAAAAAAAAAAGAAAACATTACCCAACACACACAAAGCATCTTACATCATAGGGGACACACCACCACCTCTTTTTACAGACGTGTACCTGGTAATATACAGTAATTTTCTTGCAAATCTGGCTATAGATATGTGACTTAGTGTGACTAGAAATACAGCAAATTAGCTTCATATCACTATACAAAACTGTGAGTCGGCTTTAGAGTTCTCAGATAAGGTTGTGCTGTGTCACTAAAAGTGCAAACACTTCAAATGATCATCATGTGGAGTTCAGCGTGAGTCTAATAAATCTATCCAGCTCTCATAGTCAAAGGTTTGACATTATTGCTCGGTTGTTCAGAGATGTGAATACTAACCCCTTTCATAAGAGCTCTAAAAAGCAAAAAAACTAAAAAATAAAATAAAAATAAATATCCTAGCATCCTTTTTATATATTAGGCTTACATGAACTAATCTCGGAAAGTCATATGATATATACTGAAACTCACACACTATAATTTGTCCGTTTTCTTTTCATATCTTATCTATTACATGCATACTGAAAGTGGCACACACCTGCTTTAACACAAAGTTTGCTTTGCTCATTATTACACACGCCAACATGAAAAATGATATTTCCTGCAGTGTGGTTCCTAAGATCAATGTAAAGCAGGTTTTTTTTACTGGCAGCATCTGAGGTCAACTATGCAGTGTGTTGTCAGCCAAACAAATGAAAATGTTCCTGAGTACACACTGCTTTTTACAAGAGTCGGGGGTCTAACAAATGTCAAAGTCTTACAAACCGTCTTAAGAATTACAGACATCAAGATAAAAAAACAGGAGGTATGGCAAACTAGATGTTAAAGAGTTTGCAATGTCCTTTTAAAGAAATAGATCACCTAAAAATTCTTCCTCATGGTGTTAAAAACACATTTGATGGCTTGACCCGTTTATGGTCCATGGAAGAAATCTAGTAAGATTTTCATTTTAGGGTGAACTATCACTTTGTTTTATTTTTTTAATCTACACAGCCAGGCTACTAAGACACACCTATCCCTTTAAAAATGGCTCTGAAACAGTGAAAGGTTTGTTCATATTTTAGCAAAGACTTGTCAACCTTATAAAAATAGATCTGGAAGTTCATGTTAAATATCCACTGACCACATAAGAGCATGTCTAATACAGCAAGGCTTGTTTGAGTGAGAAGTGGCTGCTTTAAATAGCTCAATATACAAACTGCGATTGGAAATAGCAAAAAAACAGTAAAGTTAGCATGCGTTAATATTACAAAAACCTGTCACGGTTCTTCCTTTCGCAGACATAAACACAGACAAGAGGTCAGCAGTGGATGGAGGTCACGACCCCATTCTGAGATGGTTCAGAAGACTGCCAATCACACATCAGTCTGGGGTCAACTCGGGCATCAGAGTTCATTTACGCATCATTACATCAACATGCACAAGCTAAGACAAATGAATAAGGGAAGAACGTGTGATGTTTGGGATGTAGAGTGAGGTTTCCTGTCATTCGGGTCAGGTGCTCACAGTGGGCAAAAATCACGGTTATTAACCTCCGCCACAATTCAGTGTGTGGGGAAAAAAAGTGGAAAAAAGCAGAAATCGAAATATTTACAAATTCAGTCCCTATTTAAGAGGCTGGAAATGCCAGCCAACTCAATACACAGATGTACCACATGATCATTTCAACTGGACCTGGGAAGGGTTTTAATCTCTCCCGTACGTTTTCTTTCACTTTTGTCTTATAGAAGCAGCTCTGGTTTTAGAGTTTTTGCTTATGTAGACAATCAGTTTCTTCTTACAGATATAAAGGAAATAAAAGAACACATAAATAATCTCGATCTGCTAAATAACCCATTACTTTCGCTGAAAACTAAAATTGCTCATCCCAAACTTTTGAATGGTAGTGTATTACCATAAATTCATATAGTATCAACATAGTTCTACCCACATCCTTAAAAACAGTGTTTGGGTCCCAAACTCCTCTTTTTTTAAATTACAGGTAATCAAAGGGAAAAATGCTAAAAGAAAAATGTGGAATCTGGAGAAACCAGTATACTATGCACCTACGCTACTAGTCAAAAGTTTGGAAACAACTTATATTTTTTATAATTACTGTTTTATTGGAATAATAGAAAATGCATAAAAACTATAACATGAAACTAAAGTATTTATTGAGAATGAAAAAAAAACCCCAGCTCATCTGTATGTACAGTATGTAAAACATACAATTGAGCTGCTTCTTTGTCTAGATTCCAGCTCTGGACATTTAAACTATATTAAAGATGTATGCATGTATACTGGACAGTTGCTGGTTACTTCACTGGTCTGACATGTCCATTTAAAAAAAATAAATAAATAAAAATGACGTTTTTGTCAAGAAATTTGTAAGTAGGCACAATGTATATTTGTCTACAAAACCAATAATTAGCATTTAAGCACGGTCTTCGAAACTAATGTTTTTAAGAAAATCAAACTTCGTGTGGTCCAAACTTTTGACCGGTATTGTAGCAATTCTACAAAAAAAAAGGTTTCAATGAAACCACATTCGTACACACAGCGGATGGTCTAAAAAATATTGAATATACACACACACACACACTCACACACAATCCGTCCAGCAGAGAGTTGTCTGAAAAGGTGATGATGATGCTGTTTTTAAAACAGACTTGTCTTATCCTTACTAATGAGAACTAACAAAAGAGAAAGTACATACCACCCACACAATAAAAGATTCATAAAGAGATATTAGATATTAGTCCTGTTCAAATGCCATTTCATTGCATTTGTCCTGGTCACATAAATCACAAAGAAAATCAACCGCTAGTGCCTCAGACGTACTGAGGTCCTGAGACCGACGCTCACACATTTAGATCTTTTGTGTGTAAAGTCGAGGGGTCTTCTCAGTAGAAAACTCAGCTCCAGGCTGATAGAAATGCAAGAGTCCGAAGTTTACAGAAGAACAAACCCTCCAGAACCAGATTCTGTTTGTTTGCTTTCCATATACGTTGACGGTTTGCTGACATGAGCGTTATGAATGGTGAATTTACTGTGCAGCCACTTCCTGGCTGATGAATCGGCGCAGGCGTTCCAGGTACTGACTGTAGAGCTCGATGTCATTGTGCCCAGCTCCTTCAACCCACAATGGCTCCACGGCCTTTGGGCAGCGCTCAAACAGGGCCAGACCATGAGAGAAATCAATCACTTCATCCTCTGTCCCATGAATGATCAGCACCGGGGATGTGATTTTAGACACCTTCTCAATGCTGAGAGAGGATAAGAAACAACAAGAAGTTAATAAAAACAGTCTACAAACTTTTGCTACATTTACTCTCCATAATCTTGTTCAAAATCTGTGTGACTTCTATTCTATCGTGAACCGCAAAAAGGGCATTTGGAAGAACTCTCTGGCCTTTTTTTAAAAGGACAAATGTACTCACAGGGAATTGGTGCTTTTAGCCTTAAAAGCGGTCACAAAATAACCATTAAAATAGTTTCTATCATTCCCACTACATTCTGAAATCATACAATAGCTTTGGGTTTGGAAGAGACCAGCAGATTCGAAAATGTACTGTTCTTATCTATTGTAGAATGACACATACGATTGGTGTCAGTAATGCATGCGGCGCATAAGAAGCATGGGCTCGTCGTGCTTTCACACACGTTGTGTTTTCAGTCTGCTTCTGTTCTGCGGCGGTTTACCACAAACACAACATTTATTCATTATTTTGAATTCAAATCCATGAATGTTATGTTGTTATACTAAAAGTGTTTTTTTTTGAGCATTGTGATCCTCTTTTATCACAGCACAATTTACACAATCTTTAACAGACATTCAATGTTTAATCTCCATTAATAGAAACATATTGGATGCATTTGGCTACAGATTGTATATTATATTGCTCAAGCAAGTGGAAACACATTTAAACAGCATATAGCCTGCTTGTCTTTTGTTAGGCTTTCACTATATATTATTAACACTTATCACAGACAGAAACAGTCGAGTCTCATGCCTTTTACAGTTAAATCTTTATTTCAAACAATCCCTTGGGTCTTTGTTTGTCTACCCTCACAGGCGAAGTGTATATGTTTATATAAAAGTAAACTTTACTTTGTTTTAAACCTTACCAAAGCACCTGCGTAACACAGCAGACAT
Source organism: Enteromius thamalakanensis (assembly GCA_032357475.1). Classification (NCBI taxonomy): domain Eukaryota; kingdom Metazoa; phylum Chordata; class Actinopteri; order Cypriniformes; family Cyprinidae; genus Enteromius; species Enteromius thamalakanensis. The sequence goes on along the minus strand of JAUCMT010000047.1, from coordinate 20,297,505 downwards.
CTGTTTAGATCTATTTAATGTACAATCACTACATTTCCATGTCAACCCATTCAGTTCATTCAAATGCTGTCACTTTAATTCAGTGCATGTAGCACAGCAAAAATAGACTCAGAGCTGAAACAATCTTTGTACTGCTTCAGACACACACCTTGAACACACTGCCAGACCACAACCGTGTGCAGTGTGAATGCTCTCATCGGTTAACATGGGTGTGGAAAAAAATATGCACCGCAAATGCACTGCAGACGGAGTGTGTGTGAAACGGTTTCATTCTTTTGAAAAAAACTATTTTATTTGATCAAATATGAAGTAAATACATAATTATTGTGAAATATTATTACAATTTGAAATTACTCCTGCCTTCTTGAATAAATTTTAAAATGCGATGTAATTCCTGTGATGCAAAACTTCAGTTATTATTTTAGTTTTCAGTATCTCATGTCAGAATATTTTGCTCAAGAAAAATTACTATTATCAATGTTAAAAACACATGCATTTTTGGTGAAAACAAACTAATATTTTAAGATTCTTTGAAAGTTTGTATGAGAAACTGAAATATTTTATAGATTTTATATTACTTTTAATCAATTTAATGAAAAGTTATTGAAAAGTCTATAGATTGCCATTCAAAAGCATTCTGACTTAATATCTTACAAGCAGTGCTAATAAAGCCTAAATATTTCATACTATAGTAGTTTTTTATCATGTATTTTTACTACTGTTAAATTTTAGAGGAATAGGGAATGACATTTTTCCCTCTTTATAGAAACATGTAATTCTGAATGGATGAGCCATGTTTAAGTATCTAAATAAATCATATAAGCCCACTTATTACTGCACCTCTGTTGAGTATCATGTTAATGCATGACCTATTTTAATATATTCTACTATTCTAAACCACAGTTTTAAGCCATTTTTTCATGCAAAGGTGGTGGTTTTCAGTGCTCACTGACTTTGGGAAGGCGTCAAAGCAGTAGGTCTTCTTGGTGTCAGGGAACGCCACCCTCATCCCTGAGGTGAGGGGTGAGTGAAGTACCACAGCAGCGCACTCATAACGGGACGCCAGGTCCACAGTGGGTACAGTACCAATGCTTTGCCCGTAAAGAATTATATTCTCAGGGCTGATGCCATACCTGAGACAACACAGAAGTTATTCCAAACATGAAAAAACACAAAGCACACCTATATTTTAATATTGCACCAGTACAGCTGCATGCTTTCTGGTCTCTGACATACCTTGAGCGCAGAGCGTGCCACGCAGCGTCTATGTCTGCATACAGATTTTTCTCTGAGGGTTTCCCTGTACTGACCCCATAACCGGAATAATCATAAGAGAAGATGTTGCAGTTGATACGAGTGCCCAGACCAATGTAGAAGCTGCTCATCTGACCAAGATCCACAGCGTTACCATGAGAAAAGAGCACAGTGTACCTGTAGAGCACAAAAACAGGAACAGATCTGGAAGCCTGGCTTTAAAACTGATTGTCAGAAGATTGCAAAACACTAACATTTCTTAATTAAGAGGAAGAGAAACTACAATATAACTCTGAAAACTGTACAGAATACTAGAGTTTTGTTTAGAAATTAATCAGCACATATTTTGTACAAGCAAAATTTCTGTAAGCTGTGAGGTTATTAATAATGGTATATGCCTTTACTGAAGCTATCAGCCTGCATTTATTTTTTATATTAACTTATTGAAATCCTAATAAATCACAATCTTGGTGGAAAACTAAGTGGAAAGGCAACAGTAACTCAAATAACCACTCGTTACAACCAAGGTATGCAGAAGAACATCTCTGAACTCTGAACACGTTGAACCTTGAGGCAGATGGGCTACAGCAGCAGAAGACCACACCGGGTGCCGATCCTGTCAGCTAAGAACAGGAAGTTGAGCCTACAATCGCACAGGCTCACTGAAATTGGACAATTGGAAAAATGTTGCCTGGTCTGATGAGTCTTGATTTCTGCTACAACATTTGGATGGTAGGGTTAGAATTTGGCTTCAACAACATGAAAGCATGGATCCATCCTGCCTTGTATCAACAAATCACACTGGTGGTGGTGGTGTAATGGTGTGGGGGAAATGTATGTTTGTTGACCATGTCCATCCCTTAATGACCGTAGTGTACCCATCTTCTGAAGGCTACTTCCAGCAGGATAATGCATCATGTCATAAAGCTTGAATCATCTGAGACTGGTTTCTTGAACATGACAATGAGTTCCCTGTACTTAAATGGCCTCCACAGTCACCAGATCTCAATACAATAGAGCACCCTTGTGGTGGAACGGGAGATTCGCATCATAGCAAGGTGTACCTAATAAAGTGGCCGTGAGTGCATATGTATATCAATAAGTATTTGATCACCCTGTGATTTTGCAAGTTCTTTTACTTAGAAATCATGGAGGGGTCTACAATTTTTCAGCATAGGTGCATTACCACTGTGAGAGACAGAATCTAAAAAGAAAAACCCAGAAATCACATTGCATGGCTTTTTAAACAATTTATTTGGGAATTACTGTTTGATCACTTGCTTATCAGCCAGATTTCTGACCCTCAAAGACCGTTATTTTGCTTTTAAATAGTCCAGCTACACTCTGCTCATGAGTCTTAATAAGTAGCACCTGTTTGAGGTCGTTAGCTGTCATAAAGACACCTGTGCACCCCACAATCAACCAAAGTCTAAGTAGCAACATGGGCAAACCAAAGAGCTGCCAAAAGACACAAGAGACAAAATTGTAGACCTTCACAAAGCTGGAAAGGGCTACGTGGCAATTGCCAAGCAGCTTGGTGAAAAAAAAAAAAACAACTGTTGGAGCAATTGTCAGAAAATGGAAGAAGCTAATGATGACTGTTAATGTCTGTCGGACTGGGGCTCCACGGAAGATCTCTCCTCGTGGGGTATCAATGATGCTGAGAATGATGAAGAATCAGCCCAGAACTACACGGGAGGAGCTGGTCAATGCCATGAAGAGAGCTGGGACCATTGTTTCCAAGGCTAATATCAGTAATACATCATGGTTTAAAATCTTGCATCGCACGGAAGGTTCCCATGCTTAAGTCAGCCCATGTCCAGGACCGTCTTAAGTTTGCCAGGGACCATCTGGATGATCCAGAGGAGTTATGGGAGAAAGTCCTGTGGTCAGATGAGACCAAAGTAGA
>JAUCMT010000047.1:20265805-20276042 GCA_032357475.1 Enteromius thamalakanensis | reverse complement strand
TGTTTTGGCATCTCGAAGCGAGATTCCTATTCGTCGGTCACCGACGTGACGTCAGAGTGACCGACTGAAAGGGAACTGGCGTTACTTTTTTTACATTTACATTTATTCATTTAGCAGACACTTTTATCCAAAGCAACTTACAGGTGGGGAAAAACAATAAGCAATTAGTCAGACAGAGTCAAAAACAACTTAGGAAGTGCTCATAAACCGTATAACATGCAATCTTCAAATATGTGCAGGCTAGAAAGGGAAAGAAAAGAGTAGGGTTAAGGTTTTTCTTTATTATGTCAAATAGTGTTGAAAGAGATGGGTTTTCAGAACTCTTATGAAGGTTGTAAGGGAGTTGGCATTTCGGATAGTGATGGGAAGGTCAGAGTTCTGGAGGGAGTGTAGAGTGGTAGCAGTGAGTGGAGGGAAGCGGGAGCAGAGCTGGTGATTGTTTTATATGCAAGCATCATTGCCTTGAATTTGATGCGACCTTCAATTGGGAGCCAGAGCATGAAGATGACATGGGCCCTTTTGGGTTTGTTGAAGACCAGTCGTGCTGCTGCGTTCTGAATCATTTGTAGAGGTTTGATTGTGGATAAGAGAAGACCGGTTAGAAGAGCATTGCAGTAGCCCAGCCTGGAGATGCCCAGGGCCTGGATAAGAAGTTGAAGTTGTGTCTGTAAGAAAGGACCTGATCTTTTTAATGTTGTGTAAAGCAAACCTGCAAGATTGGGCAGTTTTCACAATATGGTCTTTAAAGGAGAGGCGGTCTTCGAAGAGAACACCAAGATTTCTGGCTGAACTTGATGGGGTAATAGTTAATGAATCCAAATGGATGGTGAAATCATGCTCTAGAGTTGGAGTTGCAGGGAAAATGAGGAGCTCAGTCTTTGCCAAGTGGAGCTGTAGATGATGTTCTTTCATCCACTCCGAGATGTCCGCCAAGCAGCCAGAGATCTGTGCAGCTACCGTTGGATCATCTGGTTGAAATGAAAGATAGAGCTGTGTGTCATCAGAATAGCAGTACTAAGAGAAGCCATGTGCCTGTATGATGGGCCCCAGAGATGTTGTGTATATGGAGAAGAGGAGGGGTCCAAGGACTGAACCGTGAGGAATCCCAGTGACCAGACAATGTTTGCTTTTGTAACCCGCAAGGCTTCGGTGACTGACAATAATGCAGTTTTAGTTGAGTGGCCACTCCTGAACCTTGATTAGTTAGCATCCAATAAGCTGTTTTGTGTGAGAAATAGCGATACTTGGTTAGAAACGACTCATTCAAGTGTTTTTGCTATGAATGAAAGGAGAGAGATCGGTCTATACAGTAGTTATCTATAAGTGAATTGTTTAACCCTCTGGAGTCTGAGGTGATTTTGTGGCACTTGAGATGGACATGGACAGTTTGGACATGCTTTGATATTTGTGATTTTTTATATTTAAGCTTCTTATAACATATTATTGACCAACATGTATTATTTTTGTAATCAGCACAAACTGTTCTACAACAATACGTGACAAGACAAACGAGACAAACATCTGATGTTGATACAGCAATCCTAGAGGAAGAGCTTGAGGAGAGGAGACAGGACTCTGGTACAGGTGTCTGATCACTAAAAGCAAAAAAAAAACATCTGTTAGCATGCTAATATCAGTATATGTATCAGTAAACAATTTGTATTACCTTAAAAAAACATTTTACAGTATATCCTAGATTTTATTATTATTGTTTAGGACATCACACATCTATGTGAAAATAAAGAAACATTACTTACTCATTATAACGATCTGCTCTTTGGGTCAGCTTGCACAATGCATCTGTTCCACGCGCCAAATCTTTGTCTGAAGTAAAGCAAACCTCTATTTCTCACAGCGCATCTTCTTCCAGAAACGAAACGCAGCCAAAATGAACTTGAAGAAATGTTTTCAAGCAGACCTTGTGCTGCTGTTGTGGGCGTGTAAATGTTGCGCAACTCGCACATGGATTATTGTAATAACAATAGTGCGTGAAGCTCGGGGGTGCGGTCGAATTAACTATAATGAGCTCAAACCATGAAAACGAACATGGTGTTGTTTTCATACTGATAACTTTATCACAGAATATTTGTTTTTCGACATGACTAACTTCATTTTAGAGTAGACATATACAGCTTTCTGTAGATATAACTCATGTAATGTGAGTCACGTTTTTGCTAAGTTTCAGTTCATTTTATTGACGTGTTTTAATCTGAACAGCACGGAGACAGAAACAGCAGAAAACGCACCCTGTTAATTTTCTTTAGGTTTAGGTCAAATGAAGCTATGAGTGAGTGAAAGTCTGCAGCATAAGGCTTGTCCAGATGAATGTTAAAATCACCAAAGACTAAGAGTGGAGTGCCATCCTCATGGAATTAAAATAGCAGTCCATCCAGCTCATCTAGGAAAAAGCATAGTTGACCAGGAGGGCGGTATATGACCACAGCGTGGAGTGTAATTGGAGCTGTTATTGTGATGGCATGGGATTCAAATTAGAGATAGTTACAGACCAGAGTGGTGAGAGAATTTCCATTTATTAGAAATGAGTATTCCAGTACCTCCCAGTGTGACGAGGGGTGTGAGCGAAAGAGAAGTTATTGGACAGAGCAGCAGGGGTTGCTGAGTCATCTGGATGAATCCAGGTCTCAGTTAGTCCCAGGATACTAAGTGAGGATTGTATTGAGAAGGCGGAAATGAAATCAGCTTTGTTAACAGCTGACTAGCAATTCTAGAGGCCGACAGTAAAGGAAAAAGTTTCAGGAAAAAGTTTCAAAAGTTTTTATTTTGACTAGATGCTACGGTTAAAAAGCATTGATGGATTTGTTTATTACAAATCCACAGCATTTCACTGCATGTTAATCGATGAACTGGAACGGTGTGTGTTTACTTGTAGATTATTGCAATGTTTTTATCAGCTGTTTGGACTCTCATTCTGACGGCACACATTCAATGCAGAGGATCCAGTAAAAATGCTGTTTTTCCCAAACTGTTTCCATTAAGAAACATGCTCATCTGTCTGATGATTTGAGGGTGAGTACATTTTCATCATATTTTCAGTTTTAGATGATATATCTTCAATCATTATTTGATCCACCTACAAAAGAAAAAAAAGCTAAATATACCAACCTGGTCTCATAATAATATGAACCTTTTTGTAGGTGCACTTTTTGTGCAACACCATTTTTATGTGCCTTACTGCTGTGTCCACTGAGTGGTGCTAAAACACAGGTTAAGTATGTGAGCCACGGCATGTTTTTATTACGTTCATACAGGTATGTATTGCAACGGTTCAGAATTTAAATATCCGTAGACTGTTGCTAAACGTTAATGCTCTATCTTGTTGGAAATATGCCCTGCACCAAATCCAACCCTAAACCTACTCAATAATGTTAGCAAATGCAAAACGATACATAAAAGGCATTTGTTGATGAAACCGTGGCATTTCAACTACCTTTTACACATATTTGAACAGTTCTGTCTAACTGTAGTTAAACAGGAGTTGAACTGGAGCTCCTCACCCCTCAAGTACATCTCTGTGTGCTACCAAACAAACCTACAGTCTATGAAAACCCATAGATATGAAGCTGTATATGTGTGATGCCAACATAACTAATATTAACATTGTTTGGAAGTCATAACGTGATATTCTTCAAGTAAATGTGTGAAAATTATGTTTTTTTTAATTGAGACTCTCTGCATTTTTCTGAAAAGGAATTAAAGATGTAGGAGTATTGCTTCTAGTGTTCATTTCTTTTGGAAACTGCAGTATTATGTACTTGTTGCAATGTATCTTATGTCTCACTAAAAAGTGCACCAAGATATATTTTGTCACAGACACACCAGGCTCTGCACCCACCCAATCACAGAAGCTTGGACCTTAACCGATTTCACAGCAGCATGAGGGAACTTGACCCGTTTCAGGAACTCGTCGACAGTCTCCAACGAGTTCTCCTCCCAGCCATCTCGCCACCACCACCACTGTTATCACCTACCCCGGAACCAGATCCACATGTCTGGAACCCCACTCCACCTCCTGCCATCATCAGTCCCATGGTCCGACCAGCGCCCTACTCCGGGGCGGGAGAGTGCAAGGGGTTTTTGCTGCAGTGCTCCATTCCATTCATAACCTACCCCTCTTTGTATCATACGGAAGATTCAAAAATTGCTTACTTAATCTCTTGTTTGTCAGAAGCCAATTTGCAGTGGGCAGAAACGATCTGGTGTCAAGCATGTCATGCTATGACATCGTTCGCAGCATTCACCCACCACTTCAAGGAGGTGTTCAGCCGAACTGACGATGAAACATCAGCGGGAGAACAGCTGTACCATCTCACCCGAGGTACCATGTCTATTCAAGATTATTCAAGAAATTTCGCACCTAAGCAGTGGCGACAGAAAGAGCCACTTACCGACAAGGATTGGAGCCCACCTTGTACTTTCCTCCTTGTGCTTCTTAGTCTCTGCATTTGTCCCAGGCTCCCGGATTCCTCCAGTGTCTCTCCTTCGCTTCCTGGATCTGTGGTGTGTGACTTCACAGATTTTTTACCAGCAGTAAAACAATCTGTTTTAAATATAAAGTAGCTAATTTTAGCTGTGCAAAGCGTACCAGTACAACTAATAGTTTGAGTAAATGTGTGGTTTTGGCACATTGCTGTTGCAGGAGCATCTGTTTTCTTGCCATTCTGCCTAGATTAGTATTAATGTCATTGTTCTTGTTCAGGCTGTGAGCTGGAGTTGTGTTAGGTATCTGGATGATTCAGTAAAGCCATGACCACGATCACCACTATCCTGATTTATTAAAGAAAATTATATTTTGCAACAAAATATCTTTTGGTGTGCACAATTTCAGCACTGTCACAGCTTACTTTACTGGATATAAAATTTCTAAGAGGATAGAAGGCATTCTGTTCCTAACACTTACTGACATGGACAAAGAGTTACTGAACAAAACTGTCATCAGCAAGTAGTATGGCTAAAAGATTAAAAGATTTAGCTCAACCAAATTTGCATTTATAAGATGCTTCTCCATAAAAGAAAGCTCTCAGGAGACTAATTGCAATGCTGAAACAACTCAAGATTCCTGTGTAAAGGCAGTGTGGTGACAGAGGGGTTGTATTTTTAGTAGCTCTTAAGATGCAACCTGCAGATCCTTAACCATAAGGCAAGATAAATTCACTTTACTCGCAATTTTATTTTTATGCTTTTGGATATGAACCTGACTTCCCTTATTAGGATGGACAATAAATATACACATCAGCCCACTTCAGTACACCATTACTATAAATACTCTTATGCATTACATTTGTACAATATTTTTAATGTTTACAGTTTTCAGAATACAGTTAGGAATGTGGAACACATATGCCAGCAGAGCGCATGATACGGTATACTGTGCATTTGTTTTCTATGTGCATTATATATTTACTAGCATTCTCTATTTTTTTTTTAATTTCATCAACTGTTCGTATACTTGCTTTCTTTTTATTTATAATAAAAACCTGCTACAATTACTGAATTAGACTAACCAAAGCTTGTCACATATTATTGCTCTTTTGTTGATTTTGTTTGCTTCTATTGCCCTCATTTGAAAGTCGCTTTAGAAAAAAGCATCTGCTAAATAAATAAATGCTATATAATTATGTATACAGTGATATATATATATATATATATATATATATATATATATACAGTGCCCTCCACAAATATTACCACCCTTGATGAATCTGTGCAAAGGTGGCTGTGAAAATAAATTTGCAATGGTTATACTTTTGATCTTTTATTCAAATAATTTCTAACCTAAAATGGGGAGAAAAACTCATGATGAAATGTTTTTTTTCTAGTACATGTTGGTCACAATTATTGGCACCTAATTATTGCTGTATTACTCCATGTATTAGGATGATATAGACATAGACGTCCTCTTCCAGGCAGCTTAAGATTGTATTTTGATTGGAAATTCTTCATTATTATTTTCCTGATGGTGGAAATGTTAATTTTCACTGCTCTAGCTCTTTTCTTAAAGCCACTTCACTGAAGCTCAATTATCTTTTGCTGCACATCATAAATATATTATTTGGTTTTTCTCATTGTGTTGATGATGATGAAATATGTATATTTCTGTGAAACAAGAACCATGGCTGGATATTTAAAAAAAAGTTAATATGAATATTAATGGAAATATACTTCAGAGATATTTTCCTCATAAAAAAAATTCTGGGGGTGCCTATAATTTTAGCCAACAAGTATTGGAGAAAAACATTTATTTCATCACAAGAATTTCTCCTTATTTTCAGTTGTTTTAATTCAATGATAGATTAGAATTGTGTGATTTTTTTTTTTTTTTTTTTTTTTTTATTTATTTATTTTTTTTAATGAAAGATCAAAAGGATAAACAATGCAGATTTATTTCCACATCTTTGCTCAGATTTACCAAGGGTGCCAATATTAGTGGACGGCATTGTTTATATATATATATATATATATAATTTTTTATTTATTTATTTTTAATTTACTTTGATATGATTTACTAAAATAACTAAAACTGAAATAAAAGTTAATTAAACCTATATAGACGAAAACTAGCCAACTGAAAATAACAAAATAAATTAAGTATATTTTACCTAACATTTATGTCAAATTAAAACAGTAATTTAAGAATAAAAACATAACTATTTCTGTATTTGTAAACTAGTCTTTAATTAAATATATGTATATATATATATATATATATATTAGTTACCACACACTAAAACAAACATGCATTATTAATTACAATTAATTCAAAATATTAAGAGAAACTGTAATAAAATGTCAATGAGACTAAAATGTCGCATACTAAAGATCGTGCAATTGTTCTCTAAGAATTGCTGATGGTGAAGTGCATAACAAATCTTGCATCAGATCCATTTATTTGTATTTTTGTGTTTTTGTACCCAGAGGCATAAAGGTGATTGAGAATCGTGCGATGAAAGATGAGGAGAAAATGGAAATTCAGGAAATACAGCTTAAAGAAGCCAAACAAATCGCTGAGGAGTCCGACCGCAAATATGAAGAGGTCAGTCACACACACTTCATACGGTTTACTGTGTGTTTTGAGTCAGGAGCGGATCTGTGAATGTCTTCTGTGTGTCTGCAGGTCGCTCGCAAGCTGGTGATTCTGGAGGGAGAACTGGAAAGAGCAGAAGAGAGAGCAGAGATTGCAGAACTGTTAGTACCCGTCTTTAACTAACACACAGACAAATCTAGTTAACCACAACACAACTTGCTGACCAACACTGGAAAAAAATATGTAGGGCTTACTTTGAAACGATTTTCTCTGAAAGCCTGCATCACCCACTGAATAAAAAATTGTGCAATTGTGAGAAAAGTCAGAATAGAAGTTTACATGATAAAAAATGTCTTTAAAGTACATATAAAGCAAATATTAATGTAGTGCGTTTTACACAAAAATAGCAATTTTAGACTTTCTACTTTTCATTTAATTTAGTGTGAATTTTTGAGTAAAAATTATGGAAGTTTGTTTCTGCCCATGAATAAAAATGTATGTATTTTTTACTCAGAACTAATTTTTAACTGTGAGTCAGAATTCCTTGATATAAACGTTGCAGTTGCGAGAAAAAGTCAGAAAAACAATTCTGACTTTTTTTTCTTTTTGCAATTGTAAGTTTATATCCCACATTTTTCACTTTTTCTAGAAACTATGAGTTTAAATTCTAAGGAAAAAGGAAGATTGTAAGTTTTTCATGCATAAAAAATACAATTGCAAGATGTAAACAAGCAATTGCAAGATTAAATCGCAATTACCTTTCTTTTAATTCAGGGCCAGAAACAAGCTTCCATCATTTTTATTCATACACTTGCTAGAATATTTTGATATTTATACTTTAAAACTAGACAAAAATACTAAGTAAGACATTTTTTGCAGTGTATCACTGTATGATCAATATTAAAATGCAAATAACTAGTTACAATCACAGCAACACTTGTAGTACAGCTCGAATGGGAGTTCCTGACAACATGTCCTTCATTGGCATTGATGATTCCACAAAGAACCTTTCCATTCCACGGGAGGTTCTTCATAGCACGAAAAAGCTTTATTAGATTGTTAACATGTTCTGCACACTAAAAAAATCACTGATCACTGAAAGGTTCTCTGGGGAACCAAAAACAGTTCTTTACGGCATCACTCCAAAAACACCTACCCACTTTCCTCTGTTTTTACAGTAAAGGAGCAGATCTGGAGGAAGAACTGAAAAACGTAACTAACAACCTCAAGTCATTAGAAGCTCAATCAGATAAGGTGAGTCAGCTGACCGATGACCCATGATGCCACAGAGCAGAACAAATTTGTGTAAAGTGTTCATAATGCATTCTGATTTGAGCTGTAGCTTTGAATTGAATGTGATGACTCACGAGCGACCTTTTACAAATGAGTGATTTGCACAGAAACTGGTTCTGCTCCTGTCTCATGAATGAGGCCATTGTATTGAACATGAATGCAGGACATCTGATCTATCTTTAGTGCTTTCTGTAGCTTCATTTTGTTGAACTGGTTCAAAAATGATTCATTTGAATCACTTCTCAACAGTGAAGCCCCTCCACAGCATCATATGTCATCGTCTTTAATCACAGCGAAATTGGTTGCTAGTTATTAATTACTGTATTTTTAAATGCAATTATATAATTTCAGGGGTTTATAGTTGTTGTTTTTTTTTGTGTAGTTTGGTATGTAGTTGACTGTGGTTTAACAAAATATAATTAAGCACACACACACACACATAGAGAAAATGAGAGTTTATGTATGTATGTATGTGTGCTGTGTATATGTATAAATATTTATGAATAATAGGATATGCTTGTATATTAAATATATTTATTTAGAATATAAATCATATAAATATAAATATAGATATGTAAATGCATGTAAATATTTACTATACTATATGTGTGTATTTGTGTATACACAGCAAATATACACAGAAAACACATATATATTATGCAAAATATTTTCAAAAATTATGTTTTTTCATTGTGCACACTTGGGTTGTTAAGCTATTTATAAAATTACAATCTTGTCTATACAGTTCTAGTAGTATATATACATATTTATATATGTGTATGTGTATATATATATATATATATATATATATATATATATATAAACACACTGTTGGGTCTCCATTTTATGATTATATGATTGCATTTCAATACTTTTTAATTTATGTAAGCAGTATTGGCCTCATGTCTCCACTTGTCCAGTGTAAAATCTGAGACAGAAGAAAAACCATTAGAGAAACAGCGGTCTGAATAACCTTTTGCTTGTTTTCTGTCTGCAGTATTCAGAGAAAGAGGACAAGTATGAAGAGGAGGTCAAAGTTCTCACTGATAAACTGAAAGAGGTGAGTGAGATGTTCATTCTAATATATTTTTTCATGCAAGTTTTCTTTTGTAGGCCAGATGCCTGCCATTTTCTGACCTTTCACATTTGTTGTCTCTTCTCTCTGGATTTTCCCTCGTAGGTGGAGACTCGTGCTGAGTTCGCAGAAAGGACGGTGTCCAAACTGGAAAAGACCATTGACGACCTTGAGGGTAAGCTGTGATTCAGCCCTGAGGAATTCCAGCTGATGACATCACTAAAAGCGTCAGCTGGAATTAACCTTTGTCTCCTCTGACCACGTGCACCTGCTTAATTTCTCTTTTCATTGTACTTAAAAAACAGAGCTAACGGTATGAGCCGGTTCAACCTGTTCAACTCGTCTTCTTAAACAGTTCTTGCAAACCCCTGAAGAAGATGAGCTGAAGCTGAATTGAACTTTTTTTATAACTGATGAACTCTGAAACAATGAACAACTAAATTTAGCTGAATAATGACACTGTAATCTTCTGTAAAGCTCTTTATAGCTGAAATGACATGGAATATACAGTGGGTACGGGAAGTATTCAGACCCCTTAAATGTTTCACTCTCTGTTATATTGCAGCCATTTGCTAAAATCATTTAAGTTAATTTTTTTTTTTCATGAATGTACACACAGCACCCCATATTGACAGAAAAACACAGAATTGTTGACAGTTTTGCAGATTAATTAAAAAAGAAAAAGTGAAATATCTCAGGATTTAGTAGAAGCACTCTTTTGATGGAATACAGCCATGAGTCTTTTTGGGAAAGTTTTTCACACCTGGATTTGGGGATCCTCTGCCATTCCTCCTTGCAGATCATCTCCAGTTCTGTCAGGTTGGATG
>JAUCMT010000047.1:20233351-20261957 GCA_032357475.1 Enteromius thamalakanensis | reverse complement strand
GATATTTTCATTTTGAGACAGCTCAAACATGCAATTTAGTCTGGGACTAGCTTAAGCCTTGTCTGTGAAACTGGGGGTAAGAGGGTAGAGGTTTTTGTGTTGTGCATATTGTGTTGTTTGTGGAATGTTTCGGCTTGTAAGTTTAAGTTGTTTGTGGGATTTCTGAGGCAGTATGGGATTGTATTGGAAAGTTTTCAGACAGTTTTCAGGTTTCCCTGGTCAGGATGCTTAAAAAGTTATGCTTTGTTTTTAAAATTTCAGTTATTTATTATTTTTGTCATTTCATTATGTTTTAACATATCATAATTATTTCAGATTTATTTATTTTATTACATCGAGTTGAATTAATGCAATTGAGGAAAAATAGACTTGGGGAAAAAACATTAGGAGTTAGGACACTATTTATTTATTTATTGTTTGTTATTGTTTTGTTTAATGCTTGTTGTATTTTAGGTAACAATGTTTGTGTTTTATTACTTATGGGTTTTATAAGTTAAGCTTATGATCTACTTTTTATCTTAGTGGATAGTAGTAGCTGTTTTGAAAGTGTGGCCCTATAAATGTACTATATAGTGCTTGTTAACATGAGATTAGACTAAGATCTCTTTACCGTTGTATTGTCAACATTGCATCTACTTTTCTTCTGTCATGGCATCTCAAGGAAGTTGATTTTGCTTTGAAAATATGGCAGAGATAGACTGTTTATTGAATTAATATGGTCTTTCACAGACAGCACGTTTATAGACTGTCCTGTCCTATAGACCTACATTGCAAGTACATTACTGTAAACACAATGGCACAAATCAAAATGATTGTCTGTGGCAATCAGCAGCATCTTTGGCTTGGATTTGTCCCTTAAAGAATCATTTAATTGTATTCATCAGTGTACTTCATACTTCAAGCATAAGTATATTGTGGAGACAACTCAGACCTGTATGTTTAGTATCACATAGACGGTTGCGCATTTATGGGTACATTTGTATGTATGTGGGCATCTGAGTTAATTAAAGTGAGCCTAAATCCTCTAGCTGTCTTTTCACTTTCTTCTCAAAATGCGTTTAGCTGTTGAACCCGGAGGTTAATTCAAGTCAAGTCAGACATCTATATACAGTATATCAGTCTGCTCTTTGAGTTTGTGTGTTTTTCTAAGAGCCCTTCCGATAACAGATCAGATGTTTCACTGTGTATTGTAACGACCTTCATCAGCTGCATGTTTGATATGGAAAATGTTTTTTTTAAAAGGTTAAATTGCATAAAGTCATCTACTTAAGTTAATTCCAGGCAGTTAATTGGATGCTTAATGCGCTACGGGGGCAGAGAATGGAAGGCTAGGTTCAAATGAACGCTTAACAGTGAAATAGAGCTGTTTCCATTTTTGGTGGTTGCAAATTACTTTGATATTCTGAGAATGTCATCAGAGAATGTTATTAAACTTTCAGCCCATTGGTAAAGCTTGTTAATTAGGTCTTCATTGGGTTTCTTTCTGTGTCTCTCTCACTGTCTTTTTTGCAGGAATCTAACAAAGACACAAATGAAACTCTGCGACTGTGAATAAGGCACTGAGAAACATTGTTACCACACACATATATTCAGTTATTACACACACACACACAATGGCACTGGACAACACCGGCTTCTCCTCGTGCCCCGAATCCCTGTCCCTCCCGGTTCCAGAGAAAGGGGAGGAGCCTGTGGAGGAGACCCCCAAGGAAGCTCCTCCCACCGATGTACAGAACACATCTGAGGAGCTGGGACATGTCCTCACTACAGAGACAGCCCCGCCCACACAGCCACAGACCAATAACAGCATGACCTTTCAGGACAAGATGGCTGCAAGGGAGGCACAAGCCAATCAACATAGGAAGAAAATTCCGGGGGCGGGGCAAGAGAGGGGCAAGTTCGGATGGGGTAAGAATCAATCACTTAGTTGATTTAGTAGTCAGTGGCTGTCAAAGATTTTGCTCAGCTTAGCTGTAATGAAACAGACTGACCTACTCCAACACCTCTACAATGGCACAATGTTCTTCTGCTTGTCAATTTAGCTGTTTCTTAGTTTTTGGATGTGTCTCACTCAGTTTTACTTCTTGTCAGATTTAAAAATATGGATTGTGGTAAGCTGCTAAGTGACGGCGTTTGCCTACATTTTGTGTCTTTTTTTAAATTTGCTCTAATTATTGTTTCTCTCCAGGACGCAGCAAGCGTAAGAGGCAGCGCTATGTGGAGAAGAATGGCCGCTGTAATGTGCAGCACGGTAACATGCGTGAGACGTACCGCTACCTGACGGATATCTTCACCACTCTGGTGGATCTGAACTGGCGCTGCTCTCTGCTGGTGTTTGTCATGGCATATGCAGTCACCTGGCTCTTCTTTGGAGCAATATGGTACCTCATTGCATACTGCAGGTATGAACAACCTTACCTTTTTTTAAAATAAATTCAAATTAATTAAGAAAATTACCTTTAAAAAAAAAAATTGTTTCCTTGTGAAGGGTGCTATAAAAATTAAACATTATTATTATTAAGAATATTAATACCCCCCGAGTAAATAAAGAATGCAGAATGTATTGGTAACAACTTAATAATAATATATAACAATATATATGTATAATGTTTGGGTAGCACTTTTTTTGTTTTTTCCAAAAATGATTAAGATAAGTTGGAAAGTAAAGATTATGTTCCATCAAGATATTTTATAAATATCCTACCGTAATTATATTAAAGCTTTCTTATTCATTTCATCAAGAAATTAATTTGTACAACTTTAAATATTTTGCCATATTTATTAATTTATTTCTTTTTTGCATCCTCACATTCCATTTTTTCAAATAGTTGTATCCTATTAACCAATACATGTATGGAAAGCTTATTTATTTAGCTTTCATGTGATGTATAAATCTCAAATTCCTTGTTTTATGGTCCTACACATATGTGTATGTGATCCTATATATACATAAACATATGCATATATACACATGTCTATATGAGTTTTGCAACTTTAAAACTTTGTTTAATTAAATGCTTTACTTGCTGTTTTTTTCAGTTTGTATAAATAACACCAGGAATAAAAAAACTAAGTTGGCAAAAAATAAATCACTTCTTCCTTGAGGAATACTTCTCAGTGCTGCAGTGAATTTGTGTCGTCCACACTCTTATCATTTTTGCCCATGCTAGATATGAACACAATTAGTCTATGTGGGTGGACACTTGAGAACAAGCGCTCCTCTTTGCGCTGTAAGATGCAAGAGCCAATTTACTAAAGGAGACTGTGTGAAAAAAAGACAAGGACACGTTTTCACAAACAAAACATCTCTATTGCTGTTGGATGATCGCTCACTCTTCCTCTTTCTCTTTCTTATGACAGGGGTGATCTGGATCATTTAGAGGATGAAGCATGGACTCCATGTGTGAATAATGTTAATGGATTCATCTCTGCATTTCTTTTCTCCATTGAAACGGAGACGACCATTGGCTACGGTCACCGTGTCATCACTGACCAGTGTCCAGTGGGCACCATGTTACTCCTGCTACAGGCCATATTGGGCTCTATGGTCAATGCATTTATGGTAAGATCAAACACGGGCCACTTTCCACCAAAAAAAAACACCATCCAATTGCTTTTTACAAAAAGCTAAAAGAGTTCCAAATCTTGAGTAAATCTAAGATTTTTTTCTACATTTTATAAACATTTTTAATGCTAATAATTATTAACAACCGAATTAATAATAAAGAATAATAATAATGAATAACCTTATAATTAATTACTTAAAACTCTTATTTGTATTAAAATATATTAATAATTAGTTTTATTAGTTTTAACAACAGTATTTTTTTGTTTGCATTATTAATGATATATTATTTTTATGGCATTAATATATATTTGGTAAAACCTTCAAGTCCCTTTGTGTGTGTACTGTATATACATATACCTATATTACGTATTAGTATATAACACATATATCTGTATTACTTTAGAAAATAACAAAATCACACAGATGGGTGCATGTCTAAGATTTTAGTAACATGTTTGCGAAATAAATAGAACAATAAAATGCATATCTAATATTTAAGTCACTTCTTTTTATTGCTCATTTGTTGAAAAAGCAAGTAATTATCTTGAGATCCATTTGAAGTACTACTTTTTGTAGAAAGTGCTGCATGATTCCCGTGTATGATGTGGTCTGAAAAAGTAGCATTTTTTCATTGCACGTGGCTTTGGTTTGTTGATCTGTGCTCTTCTGAGTTATATCATCCATAACCAAGAGCAAATCAGTCATGCGCTTTGGAGCACAAATGTGTGTACCCTTTCCCTCTGTTTCTGTGTGGGTCTTCCTTTTCTCCTTTTCTAATTCTGTCGCTCTTGCCAAATTCACCCCCCTTTGCAATCTCTTTTCTGGCCTATTTTGATGTTTTTTTTTGGTTATGATGAGTTCATTTATATCTCTATGTCCTGGTTTAAATGTTGCCCCCAGGGGCTTTGTTTCAAACACACACACACACACACTTAAACGCAACACACTCTCTGTAAATGCCACGTCCCTTAGTATCTGCTTTTCTAAACCCAGATTTAGCAGATTTAACCTGTTTCCTCATATGGTTCAGTTTCTGTTTAATAAGTGGGATTTGTAAAAGCAAACATTGCTGTTACTGCTCACATTTGGGGTTAGAGATTTGAACTACGTATTAATCTTTATTAAGTATTAAACTTTATAAACTTTTACATATCGTTACACATATTGTGCTGCTTTTTTTCGTATGTCACCAAATTTTCACCTGCCAAATGAATTTTTTTTTTTTAAAGTCCTACACATTTAGTAACTTTTGAACTTGTTATCGATTGTGAAAGAGGTCCATCCAATATTACACATTTAATGCTTTTTCTTGATATGCAAGTGTGACTTGAACTCAAATGGCATCCAATAGACTCGAATGATAGTCTGGAAATAACTTTGTTTTAGGTAAAGATTAATAGCAAAATATACTAGAAAATGTTGTGAAAATGCAGAAACAATTTTCACTCAGAAATTGCTAGTATAATCACAAATGCTTACAAAGAAATGGCAGGTAACACACTGAATAAAACAGGAGATTTAGAGATTTTATTTAATTTTATTGGGGAAAAATATTGTAATAAACTTTGTTTTATCTAAAAAAAAACATATTCTGTAAAACAGAAAAATGCAGCAAAATGTAAAAAATCACCTTGTTTCTTTCTCTCCCTCTCTCATTAGGTTGGTTGCATGTTTGTGAAGATCTCCCAGCCGAATAAGCGTGCAGAGACCTTGGTGTTCTCTCGTAATGCTGTCATCTCATTGAGGGATGACAAGCTCTGTTTGATGTTTCGTGTCGGAGACTTGAGATCCTCCCACATTGTGGGCGCTAACATGAGAGCCAAACTTATCAAATCCAAACAGACACAGGAGGGTAAGACAGCGTTTACCAGCTTCACAGACTCAACCTTACATACACTGATGAAGTGGCGCCACCTGCTGGTTATACCATACAACGACACGTCGCGAACATTCATTCAGATCTATTTGTTTTGTTGCCTTTCTCTTCAGGTGAGTTTATTCCACTGGATCAGACAGACATCAGTGTGGGTTTCGAGACAGGGGACGATCGTCTCTTTCTGGTGTCTCCGTTGGTGATCTCTCACGAGATAGATGTCCGCTCTCCGTTCTGGGACATGTCACATACTCAGCTGGAGAAAGAGGACTTTGAGATCGTGGTCATCTTGGAGGGCATGGTAGAAGCTACAGGTACATACACTAATACTCAGGTTTATCATGTGGATTGTGTTGTATTTGCTTGTGTTTAGTAAAGGGAGGAGTTATTCTGATGTACAGGAATGACCTGTCAGGCGCGGAGCTCTTACCTGGCTGAAGAGCTGTTGTGGGGTCACAGATTCAGTCCCATGATGTCTCTGGCCGAGGGATTCTTTGACGTGGATTATGGGGCTTTTCATCACACATTTGAGGTACAGTAAGTGCTGTACAATAGGTATTTTTCAATTGGACAATTTGAGGTTCTGCGATCAAATATTTTTGTTTACACTTTGTTTTTCAAAAAAATGTTTTCTTTATTGGCTTCCACAGAACTTCCGCAAAAGATTAAAATGTTCTCTGCACTAAAAAACAAACAAACAGTTGTTCACTGAAATGTTCTTTGGGGAACCAAAAGTCTTATCTATGGCTATGAACCTTTTTTTTTAAATAGTGTAATGATACTAAACTTAATTTGCATGCGTTGGGTTGTTTGGTAAGATGCTGTATCATCATATCTGGGTTTCATTTTGCAGTTTGCATCATCTCTCATATAGTTTTCCACTAAATCCCTTACAAAATATTTATGCTGAAATCACTGTATTAGCTTCAGAGTCTCTGTAATAATCATCTGTCTGTACAAGGCTGAACATCACTTCATTCTAAAGCAGAAGAACCTGAAATATCTATCTCTAGTTTTGGGTTTGTATGTGCGTAATCGATCAAAAATTCTGATTCAAGTTAGGTATTACTGTATGAGTCATGATTGTACATCACCAGAAAAAAATCTGACTTCTTATTCTGTCCTTTGGCCAAATGGAATTTTTGTATGAAACTACAATAAACCATTTTTATATTATTTAAAAAAAAGAATACCATAATTGTATGGTGTAACCTGCTAATTCGAGAAAACAAAAACTAAATTAAAAAGGGAAAAAAAAATGTATAAATTGTGATATTTAAGTAATATTTAATTATATTGAAAATTAAATTGATATTTTACATTTAAATAATTTTTAATGTGGAGTTACAAAATAAAAAACATAAACTATAAAACATAAAATATAAACATGTTCTGTTAAATAATAAATGTGAACTGTATAAACTAGTTCAAGGGCTCTGTCATAATCACATGTCAGTGCAAGGCTAACCAACACTTTATTATAGAACAAAACCAGAGCTTTCTCTCTTCACTCATGGGATTTTATGTACGTAATCGATCAAAACATTCTGCATTCATTGCTGTAGTTTTGGATGAGTCATAAATGCACATCACTGGAAGAAATCAAACTACTTACACCATCACATTCTCGCTTTCTATCCTTTGGCCAAGGAGTATTTTTGTATAAAGCTACAATAAACCATATAAGTGAATGAACGAATTAACAAATGAACAAACAAACATACAAATAAATAAAATTGTGATCAGTTAACATTTATATTATAACTAATATTTTTAGGTAATTAAATATTTACATTATACATTATACATTAACATTTTAATTAATTTAATGAAGTACTGTTGTTATATGTTCCTAATATAAATTGTTTTTATTAATATTTATATAGAAATGATTTATGTAATATTTTTTAATAAATAATATTGTGATAATTATTCAATATTTATATTATAGGTTTTTTTTATTTTGAAAAATAAATGGTATTTATTTATTTATTAAAAACAAAAGTTAACAGATGTAGTCAAACTGAGTAAGGTTTATGTTATTTAACGATCATTCACAGAATGCTTTAAATACACTACCTGAAATTGTATATGATTTTTTAAAGGTGGACACGCCCTCTTGTTCTGCGAGAGAGCTGGCATTGGCTGCCGCCCGTTTGGACGCTCATCTCTATTGGTCGATTTCCAGTCGGCTTGATGAAGAGAAATGGGAGGGGCCTAATCTGACTGAGCAAACAGAGAAGTCCACGGATTCAGAATCTGTCAGGGAGGGAGATGGGCCAACATTTACTGTGGGTGGAGTTACAAATACCCAGGACCAATCAGTTGTGGGAGAGCAGAACGGCAGTGTGACCACTGACCAATCAGAGTCTGAGGCTTGAAAGGATGCAAGAATGTAAAAAGGTACATAAATAGTCCGAGTCTTTAACTTTAAATTTAACTATAGTCTGGATTCTTCAGCAATCCAAGCCTTTTCCTTCGAGATAGATTTTTAATGTATAGTCGCTAATGCCTAGCATAGAATACTTTCCCCAAGGGGGAAATCCTAGTATCTCCTTGCTGTGTTTTCAGTCAGATTCAGTTTTAACTTTGGATGTTTCACGACAACACTGCCTTTGAATTCACACAGTAGCTCTATTTCAAAGCCTAGTAAGATGCCTCACTGTCTGCTTTCTACTTAGACATCCTAACTATTGAAATAAAACCTGTGAAGGACATATGCGGTGTTGCCTTAAAGGGATATTTCACCAAAAAAAAACAACATTCTGTTATAATTTACTCACCCTTATGTTCTTCCAAACCTTCTGCTGAATAGAAAATAAGTTATTTTGAAGAATATATCATTATTCATTAATATATATTTCTTTAAAATATTTTGAACAGGAGAAAGAAACTGCAGGTTTGGAATAAGTATAGTGTAAGTGACAGAATCTACATTTTTAGGTGAGTTATCCCTTTAAAGAGCCCCTATTATGGGTAATGAAAGGTTGATATTTTGGTTTTGGGAATTCGAAACAACAGGTTGACATGCATTCAAGGTCAAAAAACAGTAAACCACTTTCATTTTCTTAAAATATGCATTTATTTTTTGGTCGATTTCATTAAAAGCAGTGTTTGTAAGCTTTTAATGCTCTAAAAGCATCACCTATTGGCTAAGAATGAATTTGCATTCAGACAAACGCCAAGACACCAACATATGATAATGCTTCATGTAGACGTCAACGTGAAATGGCTTTCTTTTGAGAGACATGAACTTTATACACGGTGTACTTTCAGATTTAAAACTTTGCAGGATGTTTTCATTCACTTAGCTGTGTTATGTACTGCAAGAAAGCTCATTTTCAAAAATCCATAATAGGGGCACTCTAAATGTAACTAAAACATAGGCACCTCACTAGGTTTTTTTAACCAAGCTTACATGTCTGATCTGTATTAGTACCAATCATTTGAGTAAAACTAACAGTCTTTAATGTTTCACTGCCTTTCTTTCTTAAGTGTTCGGTCAGAGCGGTACTATTTTTAAAACAATCTGTTAGAACAAGTCAGTGCAAGTTGTTTACAGTCACGTTGGCTAGTTTCACATGTACCTGAAAATAAAGTGAACGTGTTACTATGGCGACATTGCATTCCAATTTGCAACATCACAGCATAGTTAAGCATTCGTTTCTTAAAGAGTCAGCCAGTGGTAAATTTAGCACAGGCTCTCGACTGACGAACAGTCTGGGAAAGTCATGTCATTATGTGAGTGGATCTAGATGATAAATAGCTTAAATGGATTTAAATGCGAGAGATGTTGAATGCTATTAGGCCATTGCGAATTTTCAACTTCCTAATTAAATCAATGCAGAAATTAACATCATCCTGTGATTGATCAGCTGTATGCAACTGAATGCAAACACACTGCTGTCCTCTGTATCTCTAATTCATTGAGTTCAAATGTGTTCATTGCTCAGTTGTTGCTGAAGATGAAAGAACAGAAGGTATTAATAATAATCAGTGAATATTTCCAACACTTCAGCAGGCTATTTGTGACATATTTCTAATGTTGTGCAACCAGGGATGTATGTCTTAAACCAGCTGGCCCAGGTCTCTTCTCATGCTGGTTTGGACTGGTTTGTGGGTGATCTTTCTGGTTAATTTAGTCAAGATGTTTGGTCCAATAGGTTTTTTGTGCCATATTGTTTATTTGAGAATAAGCTGTACAAGGGAAACAAGCTTGACAAAAATAAGAAGGCCAGTGAATTCTCCGTATATTGCATAGGCATACAACAAATACGTACAATCAAAATAAACCTAACAAAAAAAGGGATATTAATGAAACAGGTTTTTTTTTTTACATTCACAGAAATGTTTGAGTTAAAGGGAACATTTGCTGTTGTCATTTTCAAAAGACTTTTAATAAGAAATAGATTTTGAAATATAGAGAATATAGAGTTTTATGTCAAGATTTATATTTTTTTCTGATGGTCTATTCAGCTATAAAATAGTTTAACAGAACTGTTGATATAATTCAGAAGTATTTCTAGTTTTCTTTGGGAGAGTTGTGTTAAATTCTTGTAGATATTGCACATTGTGTCTGACGTTTTCGCATGTTAAAATAAATACAACCTCATGTGTCAGTCATGTTTACACACTGCCTCCGAAATTTTCATCTGTCATAACATTTTTTGAATCAGGTTTGTTTTTCTGCATTTTTGCATCTGTAGCAAGGAAAGAATGGACGAATGTGAAAAACAAAACAAAGCAAAAATAAAAAAACACATTAAAATTACGGACTCAGTGTGCATGGACAATTAATCCTACTTTAATTCATTTAATTCAGCATATGTTGAAGAAACCAGACTAGATCTGTTTTTTGTTCATTTTACACAATTATGCTGAAAACCTTCAATTGACATCACTGTCACGAGCGATGCACTGATGTGTGTTTGTGTAGAGTAATGTGTGTCATATACAGTCAATATGGACCTTTATTATTAATGACAATTTTCAAAGCATCGTTATAAAAACTCAATTAAATTTCAGTATACTCAAATCACAGAAGTTTCAATGAATTCAAGGTCCACTCAGTAATATTTATTTTCCTTATTCTGATGTTGAAGTTCTCACTTCTTAGTGCTAGTGTAGATGTTTTGCCAACATCTATAATTCAATTATTTTGAAAGTTAAGGTTTGAGTTGTTTTAAAGATGTCTCTCTACAATTTGAATATATTTTAAAATATAGTGATGCAAAGCTGATTTCAGCTTCATTATTCCGTTCTTTAGTGTCACATTCTTAAATGCTGATTTGCTTCGTAATAAACATTTATTATAATTATTATTATCAGTGCTGAAAAGTGCTGCTTACTTTTTTTTTTTTTTTGGAAATGGTGAATTCACTGAGTGCACATTTTAAAATCAAGCTGAGAGAAACTGTATTTTCCCCAAGTGTTCCAGCGTGTGCTGTCCTGTATGTGATTTGTAGCTCACTCGAGTGTCTTTAGCACATGAGATAAGCACAAACTCTGCTCTTATGCAGGTTTCTCCACTTGCTTTTGCTGCTGTAGACATTTTTAAAATATGTGTTTTTAAGCTTTACTATTTCTGTATTATAAGTCTTAATAAAACTATATTCCACCTAATGTCTGATGATTAAGATGTGTGCATTGAAATTATGTGTTTAAAAAAAGCCACTAAGGTGAAGTTTGTAATTTGGCACCACTAGTAACACCAACCGGAAATTGCGAGACAGAATGGCTAACTAGTCCCACCCCAAACTCACTTAATTTATACTATTTTATTAAGTGAACCTTTGAGCTAACAAGATAAATTTAAACATGTTTAGTTTTATAAAAGAGCTTCAGCTATAATTTGTTTGGTTCTAATTCTATATATTTCAATTTCTAGATTCACCATCATTTCCACGTGCACAAATGTGTCCTCTTCTTAACTCAGTGAGATTGTGGGTAAACGTATTGACTATTCTCAGACCTTCTGACTCTTTCGTCCTCTGTCATCTTCCTTCTGCCCCTTTCTGTATTAATAGCACACTGATCATTTAAAAATAGACGTTTGCATTGTTCCTTTAAGACGCAAGGTTATTGCATGAAGCCTCCATGTGCTGTTTACGACCAGCTCTGCAGTTTAGTTGCCTTGCAAGGCCTGGAAGCTCCACTAGAGGGCAGTGGCTGGCGTGAGGCTGAGTGCACAGATTCATCATTTCACTATTCTACATAGTAACAGACCTACAGATCTGTATAAGCCCCAAAGCTCAGTGGGGTTGTCTTTGAATGGCTTATAGCCAGGCCTACACTGAATCTGCGCCCGCAGCACTCTACAGAAACATCAGCAGAATTAAAACGCCCACCGTTCACAAACTTTTACACATCCTCTGACCTTGTTTATGAAATATCTTGAGTGATCTGATTGCGCTTTCGGCTATCAGTAACAACGTATGTGTCTCAGTTCCATTTTAGGCATTGGAACATCTAGAAATTGCAGATTTCTATTCAAAATCAGTTCAAAACAAATGAAATTGCAACATGATAAATAAAAGAGACACTGTTTTATATCTTGCATTGCATTTGCCTCACTCTCTTTCTTTTCTGTCCAGTACGCCCCTCCTTGCCTTTCCTCTTCATTACAATACTGACATAGTTTTTTAAACATGAGCTTGGGAACCCTACAGAGGCCTGGTGCAACACACTCTTCAGGTCTATTTAAATGGTTTGCGCAAACCATTGATTCTGACAACAAACTGTAGTTATGTTAAAATGGACTGCTTAATATAAATGATTATTGTTCAGTTTAAGAAACTTGGCAATTTGTGCGCATGTGTTTTGTGACACTGCCTCGTGTAGGGCATTGCAGGGAGGTTTGCATGTGAACAGCATCCATGCTCTTTCTCTCTCTCCCTTCACCTCTAACATCTCTACGGAGTGTCATTGTGGATAGCGCTCGTACCGTGCTGATCTGATCAAGAGCACCGGGAATTCTGGGTCAGTGTTCCATGGTGATGAGGTGTGTGTGTGCATTTGTGAGTGGCCTGGTCCCTCAGAGAATGGGTATGGTGTTATATACACAAGAGAGGCAGATATCAGAGTCTCCATGCTCAGATGGGCAGTTTCAAAACGCAGTACTTTGGACTTTCTCTTTGTCTGTCCATGTGGAATATTATATATCTGCTTTCATTAACATGCAGGCAAAGACAGTCAATATGAACCTAATGCAGGAAATCTGTAATCCTTGAATGCACTGTAAGGTTTTGTTGGATAAAAGCATCTGCTAAATACATGAATGTAAAAGTTTCCTTTGGATACTACCTACTTTGGATATAAATAAAGTTCTTGAGATTAAAGATTACAACACACACACACACACACGCACATCTGTGTATATATATATATATATATATATATATTAGTGCTGTCAAACGATTAATCACAATATTTGTATGTACTGTGTATATTTATTAAGTATATATAAATACAAACACATGCATGTATTTAATGAAAATCTATTATGTTTACATATTAAATATATTTAGATATAATATCAAATATAAGAAAATAAATATATAAATGCATTAACATGTAAATACTTTCAAAATATATACTGTAGCCTACGTGTGTTTTAATATAAAACACACGTACATATTTTTTTATTTTTATTTTTTTACGCTATAAAATCTTGAAAAGGCTAAACGTTGTTGACATTACAAGGCTAAAAGTATATAGATTGCAACTATATCTTAGGGCAATATTGTTTGTGGGTTCTTTAACGTTGATGGTATTCTAACACTTCAGAAACATTAATTAAGTTTATTTAAGTTCTTCGCGTAAAATGAAAGGTTCGCCAGACCCTTAAGGCACCAGAAGATGTTTTTCTGACGAGTTCGACCATAAAAAGTTCTTGGTGGAACTTGAAGATTCTTCTGAAGGGATGGAACCTTCACTCCTAGAGCGTGTGCACACCTAGCATGAACTAAACCCCGATCGCTGTAGATCTCCTGACATCAGAACACACTCCGCCACCACCATGGAAGGCTCCGCATTAGCGCTGGCGTACCGAGCTCCACTAAATGTCAAATCAAGCAGCAATTTCACGCGCGTCTGACGTCAACTAGGGCGAAGGAAAATAAACTTCGCGCACACTTCGGGAGAAACCATTTTCGCCAACGCCGTTTTTTCTCCTTCCGCGTAGAGAGGAGGAGAGCCCGCTGATATAGGCATGCTCAGCTGAAGCGTCTTGCAGCCTCTGACGCTGGGCGCAGGCGAACTGCAACGGCCGCGCCAAACGAGCTCCAGGTAAGACATATGCATTTGAAATGACATTCGAGCACCTTTTAACGACCGAATATGCACATATGCAACCTGCCCGTGCATGCATGTATTTTTTCTCATTAACAAGCAGTATAACGCGGTCGCGCGCGCGCGTGTTTTCCACCTTATGCAGAAGATAAACACACACTCCAGCAAAAGACGCATCTCGTGAACGGTGCGGAGAGAACTGAAAAAAAAACCCGCATTCCGCGTCTTGCGTTTGCCGGTGCGAGTCTAGGCCATTTATGTGTTTATGTTGCTATGGGAGGATATGTAAAAATTGAAACGGGATTATGACAGCGTATTTTACCCACTCAGTTTGTGCAACGTGATTTCTGTACCTGCGGCCCCGCTTAAGCCTGCGTTTTTGACTTTTAGAATCGTTCATGAGCGGCCTGTTTGATGTATACTGTGGCACACACTGCAGTATGGCTTTGCCAGCATAGCACGTTTGTGCTGCTGATGCTGTAGGTCATATTACGCGCTTGTGCGCCGCGATGATGCTCATCAGGAGCTGCGTGTGTTTGTGGCGCAGTGGAGATGTTCAGCGAAATTAAATAAGTGAGAGGTGGAAATTGCATTTGAGTTGGGTTTCTTGCTCCAATATTAACATCCTCTCCCATAGGGTAGGGAACGCTTGGTGCGTTTGGGTGTTACTCTGCTTTACCCATTCCACCCCACCTCTCTCTCTCTCAGCTCGCGCTCTCTCTCTCTCTCTATATATATATGCTCCAAGTTCTTAATTAATTATGGTACACACATGATAATAATTGAACCGTCTCTTTTCTTATCATATTTAATGCTGTATTCTGTAAAAAGTGATGGAGGAGGGATTTTTCACCTGCTTGTGTGCTGATGGAAGCTATACCTTACACTACAGCATCGAACTGGCCTGCTCCTTAGAGACAGTGTATTCGAAACAGCATCGTTTTATTGCTCCTTTTATAGCTTTGAGATTTTTGCATGTTCAGGTTTTTATCCTTGAGTGAGATAAAAACACATTTGGCTTGTTGACCATGATGGAGGGCTTAAGACCCAACTTCAGCTCTAAATAGATATTCTGGACTTCTTAATTAATGAATGCTTTAATAGAAGTGAGTAGAAACAGAAGTGGAAGTTGGTTAATGTTCCTCCTGAACTTTCATTAAAAGTCCATTGGTTTTATGTTTTTCAACTTTGCAGCAGATATTTTTCCTAACATTAGATGGATTGTTTGGTATATGAGTTTAGAATTATAAATGAATAGCATAGTTCAAATAATAAAGTCCTGGAAGAATTTCACGAGAATAATTGAGAACATTGCACATTGAGAAACTCTAAAGGAGATACATGAGAAATATATTTTTACTTGGGAAAAAAATCAGGATAATTAAAAGCACATTGAAAAATGAGTATTCTGTCATTATTTACTCTCACTAAACTCCCATGGCATTGTTTCTACTGTGCTACACAAAGCAGATGTTAGATGTAATGATTGGTTTAGTCACCATTGACTTACGTTGCATTTTTTTTGCCTACAGTGAAAGTGAATGGTGACTGAGATTGTCAAACTGCTTTGCATTTTATGTAAGAAAGAAAGTCAGGTTAAAAACAGCATGGCGACAGGATTTTACATTTTAAGGTGAGATGTCCCTTTAAGCATAAATCTAAATGTACTCTTCTTTTAATTTCTGAGAAACACTTGAGCTATTAAGACATTTCATTGTTTTGTACTTAATGAAGTGTGTATATGGTGAAGTTTGTGTGTATTGTCTGACACTTATCTACGCTGCTGTTGCCATGATGATAAGTGTGGAAAGTCCATATTTATATTTTCAATATATATATATATATATATATATTAATATATATATATTAATATTAAGGATGTAATGCAAACCTACAAAAAAATAAACCATAATAATTCAAAAAAGGCATTCAAATTCGACTAGATATGTAGTTTTAATGTTACTTTGTTATATTAAGTGTTTTTTAATGATCAGTGTTAAATGGTCAAATTATAAGAATACAATTTTTTAAATTTACATTTTATTTTGCAGTCATTATGTAATGCAGATCTACAAAAGAAAATGCATAGTAATTCATTAGCATTTTGTACAATATACAATTCTTGTGATATTGTTGTCATATTACCTTTTAGCTCTCAAAGTTATTTAATGATCAATGTTAAATGAGGGATAAAAAAAAAAGAATATATATGCATGCATACGTGTTTTCATTTATGGTGCAATGCACATATACATACACATACTAGAGAGCAGATATGACACAGAGATTTGAAAATGACATGATTAGATAAATGATGTCAGATCAGTGTTTTGTGAAGTCCCCCTCTGGGATACAGTCAATGGTTGTAATTATGAACCTCCATTCCAGTGGTGATGCTGTGACACTCTCATATTCAATCAACATGAGGCAGCAACACCCCTTTTTCTACCCAGCAACACCGATGTGCTATCATTGACAGCAGCTGTCATGGTCAAATCACACTTTGACTATTGCTGTCTCTCTTCCCTGATCCCTATGACTGAAAAGAGAGCACTATTGCTGGTGGGATACGATCAGCCTGTGATGTTACCTGCATTCGCACTGGTATTGTTGAGAATGCAGTATTGGAGGGAGGTGGCTTGCTTAACTGTGTCACAGGCAGTTAAAGAGCAAGGGCTGTGTATCAAACAGCATTGTTGGCTTTTTCACTCTTTATTTAGTTTTACTCTGAATTCTGCTGTAGGTTACAGCTAATTCAGACTCAGAGGAAATTGATTGGCTGCTCACAGTGATGATGTCACTCCTATATCGCACCAATCAGAGTTGCAGCTGGCAGGGGAAATGCAATATCCTCAAGCTCACTGTAATTTCAACCCCATATTTCACAAATTTACATTGGTTGTTAAAGCATGGGTGGTTTTAAGGCTTCTGCAATGCGATAACCGACCCCCAGAGAGGTTTTGAGACTGCGTGCGGAAACAAAACAAAACACACTGACAAAAATATGCATAATTTATGCGTGTGGTGTTTGGATTCATTAGAGAGTGCAAAGTATATGCTGGGTACTGGTTATGTCATGCGTCTAGTTGTGCAGGAACGCATGCACATGTTTCGCATAGAGGTCATCCGGAGGTCAGGGGTGTGTTTGTGTTGACAAAAAAAAAGTGCAGAGATGGTAAGCAGGCTCCTGAGTAGTTAGAGAAGGATCTAGCCAAAGCCTCAAGCGTAGCTGGCAGTATTGCATGGCTCACTGTGAATTCAACCTGACTGAATGCCACTCATCAAATCGGTCTGAGCATTAGTCAAGAAAACAAGATAGTGTTTTGGCAAACACACTCACAGAGACACATGCACATAGAGCTGCTGCAGAGCATGAGGTCAAGGTCATTGTCTCTCTATTCCTTTTAAAACCTAGTTCAAGGTCAAGTTAAGGTCACTGCTGGCATCAAAGGTTACAGTTGCTGAGGTGTGGTTTATTAATTTTAAATCACCATGGAAACACAGTTTTGCTTTCTTGGCATGCAGATAGAGTGCTTCTAGATGATTACTTATTGAACAGTTATTCAAACATAACTTCAGCAATCAGTAGTTGCTGATTTATGAGTTGGTATTTGTCTTGTGTATATGTGATCTGTAATTTTTGCCATTAAAAATTAATGTTAGTGATTTTTCCAAGTTGTAATTAAACCAAAGATTTTTGTAGCATGCATTGAAATGAATTTCATGTTAAATTCAATGTAGTACTTGCTGTTTAAAATTATTTGCAAAATCAACTTGCAATTGTATGAGTGCCGTTTATTTCAGAGTAAACACTTAAATATCCTGAGTATAGATAATCATTAACATTATCCACAGCATTTGCACTTTTTTCTTAGTAAGTCAGTATGTAAAGAGTTCATTTGGAAACACAAATAACTTTGAAAATTGTGTTTTTTCATTGTGCTTAATTGGAATGCACAATCAAACTGCAGCTGGCTTGTTTTGATTAGGTTAAAAATAACAAAAAATACAGCAAACTAACACAATAAAAACATTACAATAAAATAAAATTTTTTTTAAACAAAAAAAAAAGTTATTTTATATATGGGTACATATACATACATATATATATATGTACACAGACACACCCACACAGTTTATTTATTTGTTACTTGTATCTTGGTATTGACACTTGTCTTGGTTCACACTACATTTTTCACAATACCTTTTTGAGTGTTTTACAGTTGGTTTTGGTTTTGTCAGCAGTGCAGTTTTTTAAACTTCAGTAGCAAAAATGGTGTTTAAGTTAGATTTATTTTTAAATATTATTTTTTTTATCATTTTATTTCAATAAGTCAGTTCAGTTTCATTACTGACTCAAGATTACTGTCTGTTTTAATTAATCAGTTCAACAGTTTGATTAAAAATTCAAGATTCGTTTGCTTTGTCACTCCAAAAACAAAAGTATCTGAACCATTTGTCATAAAAAATATTGTCATATTGTAAAATGTACAGTCAATAAAAATAATTTTATTTATCATAATTCCTTTACTTTCAGTGAGAAACAGCCTAAAAAAATGCCTTGAGCATTTTCTTACTGTATTGTACTTTTATTGAACATTTTAAATCTGCTTGGCAACAGTGGACCTAGTTCCTCTAATACAGAGATTTAAATGTTGAGCATCATAAAAAAGCTTAAAAATATCACACAGGCTCAGATAATGGGTGCAGAATATCACAATGAATTTAAGCTGTACTTCTGTTTGCACTTGAAGATTTTGTGCATTGGTTATATAATAACCTGACAGGGTGTGGCCGCATCAGATCTAAAGAATAAATACTGTATCATGTAGCTTTAAACTCTCATGTGCTCAACCAAGAAGATGGTTAGGTCTCTGCAGGGCAGATGGTTATTGTTTTACAGTGTAATGTTCTCTCTGTCTCTCTTATTCTCCAGTGATGGCCTCTGCTGAGCAGCTGTGTCCCCGCCTGCTGCACCAGCACTGCCCATAGGCCACACACACACACACACACACACACGCCTTTGGGCTCCCTTTCCAACTCCGTCCACACACACACACACACACATCATGTACAGTGTGGAGGACCTGCTGATCTCTCATGGATACAAACTGCCCAGGAGTGGCCCTGCCTCCTCCTCTTCCTCTGCGCCTTATGACAATCGAAACAACGAATGTCGTCGTGATAATGTAGAGAACCGGCCTGCTGGAGGTGGTGGTGGTGGAACTCTGAATGGATTTGGGACAACAGAGGGGGGAGCAGAAGCAGGCACAGGGCTGTTCAGGCCGGCGCCAGTGAAGGCTTACCCAGAGAACAACAACAACATTAATGAGGGCCATGAAAGAATTCAACGGAGACTGGAGGTTCCTGTTGCTTTCCTTGGTGACCTGCAACCTCTGGGTGACTCTTTAGCTACAGACAGTGGGTAAGTGTACACTGTCAAGTGTCCACAAAGAACACTGTTGTCCTTTGGTGTTGAAAATATTATCTTTATAGTTATTGATGTGAATGGCCCTTTGGATGTAATTTAATTAAAAATGGTTTAAGTACATTTTAACCATTGTAAATAATAGATTAAATAAAAATTTAAATCCACAATTAAATAATATTTTTTTTGCTGTTAAAATTATGATATGATTTCTTATGTGATTTTAAACCAATAATTAAAAAAATATATATTTGCAATATATATATACCTACGTATCTACATGTTTTTTATAAACATTCAGGTAAAGACACATTCCAAATAAGTGTATCAAAGCAAATAGTATGATCAGCAACTACATTAAATATTCCTGCCATATTCAAAAGATGCGCATTAAAACATTTTACATTCCTTGTACAGAGTTTAAAGCATTTGCTTAATTCAATCATTAAACAAATTCAATTGACACCATTAAATGAAATATATTTTGTTTTAAATTATCAACAGATTTATTTTTAATTCACATTTGCTTCATCATTATTTGGATGCAATGGTTCATCCATGATGATGACCCCTATTTTATAATCTGTTGTAACAAAAACTCCAAAACGTGTCTGGGCACTTCTGCCATATTTAAAAATGTATGAATGCATAAGGTAACAAAATATCAAATCCAAATGCATTTTCTTGCAATGATGCTAGTTCCTTAATCATAACTTCTGTAACTTCATGCCATGTGTGCTTATTTTAAATGCGTGAAAAATCAAATGTTAAACACAACTCTACCACAACAAACTGCTAATTTCAGACTGTTCTAATACAAAACAATTATAATAGACTTATATTTCATGCCTAATCCATTCCACAAAATTTTAGACTCTCTCTCAACATTGATATACTGTAACCTGAACAGAATCGGCCATGTGTATGTAATCACATCTATAGCTTGCCCTGAAGTGCATTTTGAGTGTGCATAAAGTGACAGTAAATAAATGCTATGCACAACACAAACCTTTTTTTTTTTTTTTTTTTTAAACAAACAAAAGTGTTTTATTTGCAAAAGTGTTAGACTATATTTCCTTCTATTTTTGCCTTGTTATTATGTAATTCTTTTGATTGTTTTTTTTTAATGTAAAAGTGTTTAAGATATTAAATGTAACATTTTCAATATTATTTATTTAAAAAAAATTTCAGATTGCAGTTAAAAAAAAATCTACCTTCATAAATGATCTATATTTGTCTCTCTTGCTAGGTTTTATGATGCCCCCAGCCTGACATTCTCTGAACATGCAGATGAGCGAGATATTGCATTCTGGAGAAGGAGGGGACAAGACTTCAGTGCTCTATTGGACTATGCTGATCCCAGGGAACTCAGAGTATCTGGAGGATTGTGGCGGGGTCCAGTACTAGCTGTTGAGGAGCTGAGGGCTGAGAGGCCACTGGCACACTGGGAGGAAGGCCCATGGATACGGGAACCTATAGACTCAGGCCCAGAGACGTTACGTGTGACTGGAGAGAGAAAATGCCAGAGCCTGGGAACAGAGGAGTGGCGCCCTGCAGTGGGCTTGGGCCGGCAGCTGTCAGATGGTGAGGCTGAACATTGGTCTCAGGAGCAGCAACATCGTCTGCGACCAGCAGATGGCAGTGTGTCAGCCACAGTGCGAGCCAAGTCCCAGTCTCTCCCTCGAGTCCTTTCCCCAGAAGATCCCCACTATGGAGAACTGCCTCAAACCGGTGCTCCAAACCCCGCCCCTACACAAAGAAGCAGCAGCTCTGCTCCATATGGTCGATACCACAGTGAATGGCCAGCAGGGGAAAGGTGGAGTGGTCAGACACAAAGTCATGCTCCTTCTGCAGTTGTACCAAAGCCACGGTTCAGCCGCCCCGTCAAGCCCCCATCTTATGAGACTCACCAGCAAAACAGGGGGAGCTGGGAAACATTGTCCTCTGAACCTGTGTCCAAACCCAGAGACCGCTCAGTGTGCTTCTCTCAGAGTCTTGAACCTCTCAGAGACCGGTCTGGTTGTTATTCTCAGAGTGCAGAGCCTCTAAGAGATCGATCTATTTGCTTTTCACAGAGTGCGGAGCCAATTCGCGACCGCATTCTGAGCCACTCTCAAAGTGCTGAACCACTAAGAGACAGATTTGTCAGTCATTCACAGAGTGCGGAACTACTGCGTGATCGTTTTTTCACCCATTCGCATAGTGCCGACCTCTTACGGGACAGATCCCTTTGTTATTCTCAGAGCTCAGAACTGCTCAGAGACCGGTCCATTTGTTACTCCCAAAGTGCAGAGCTCCTGAGACCAGAATCATATAGGACAGATCTATTTTACCATGAACTGACTGGTATGGAGCCCCCTGGTTACATCCCACCCCCTTCCTATAGGAGATTCCTGCCACCCAGGAGTGGACAGAACTACCGAGCAGATTCTGCTCTTGTGCGATGGAAACGTGAGCCTGTGAGTGCAGAGATGGGCCAGTGGTTTTCCAGGACTTCAGGGTTGTCATGGTCAGAAAGGCGTGAAGACAGGAGCATGGCAGTGGTTCCAAGAAGGCCTGTGCATCCAGGGCCTGTCATACCTAGCCGCCCAGGACTTGTGCAGTATGTCCCATTTGAAGACCCACGTATCAGGCATGTCTCAGGAGGGCCCTGCGGAAACTCACTCACAGATGCGGACAAGATCCGTCATGTCAACAAAGAGCTTCCCTGCGCTGCAACTTTAGGACAATCCACACATGATAGTGCCTTTATCCTTTCACAGGGACCGAGTCTTAGCACGGATACTAACAAACCGGCTCTCACTGAACAGGAGAATACTAACCGCTGGCACAAGGGGATGAATAAAAGCAGCGAAACTGCACCTGACCAGAGCTGTGCCAAGTACCCACCAGCCTTTCAGCTCAGACCACTGCAACCAATAATTAAAACAGACAGGAGTACAGACCAACAGACTAGAGCAGACAGAATCACTGACCAAGTCAAGGTTGAGAGAGTAACGGAGATGGTCAAAGCTGATAGAGGTTCTGAACAGACAAAAACAGACCAAGTCAAAATAGCAGAGCAAGTGAAACCAGATCGAGTTACAGACCTAATAAAATTAGATAAGCCTACAGAACAAGTAAAGCCAGACAGGTTTACAGACAAGCAAGTCAAGGTGGAAAGATTAACTGACCAGATACAAGTAGACAGAATCCCAGATCAAGTAAAAGCTGACCGGTATACCGATAAACAAATTAAGCCTGAAGTCAAGGCAGAGAAAATTCCTGAAAAGCCCATAAAAGCAGATAGAATTTCAGACAAGCAAAGTAAAGCTGAACGACTGCTAGAGAAGCACTTGAAGATTGATAGAATTTTAGAAAAACAGCTAAAAGCAGATAAAATGCTAGAAAGACAGAGTAAATCTGAAAAATTTACAGACAAGTTAATTAAGGGTGACAAGCAGACAAAAGGAGATAGCAGTACAGATCAGAACAAATCTGAGAAGATCACAGACAAGTCTGGAAAAACTGACAAATCCCTGGATAAAGGTTCTTCAGAGAGTGTTCCAAATGTAAAGACAGAACCAGTCCAGGAACCTGAAAAAAAGAGTGTGAAAAAGAAACTCAGTGAGACTATCTTCTGTCTTGTGTCTGTGCCACTTTCGCAGTCCAGTGCAAAATCTCGAGATCAAAACAATAACGAAGAGAAAGAACCAGACTCTCCTCCAATTCCTCCTCCTCCTCCACCAAGTTCATCCAGCGAAAATAGCAACACCCTTGGCTCCCTGCCAAACCAAAGCCTCAAAAGCACATCCACCACCTCCACTGACTTGGAGCTACAAGCACTCACACTTGGCAGTGGGACCAGTAGCATCGCCACCAGAAGAGCGCATCGGAGAAGAAACTCACGCTCTAGGATAATTAAACCAAATCCACATGATGAGCTCCGACGGTATTCTGGGGCTTGGCCAGGGGACCAGTATCGTGATCAGGAGACCCAGACGAGCCCTGAGCCCACAAAGAGCAATGCAAATTCAGGCCCCACTAATACAGAAGCACAAGATGCTCCTGCTGCCCCAGAGGTAACAGCTCCTGCTGAGACTACTTCGGTGGCTCCAGGGGCTGCCTCAGGGGCCATTGGGGCTTCGTCAGCTCCACCGGCTCCATCGGTTCCATCAGTTCCACCAACTCCAGCAGCTCCACCATCTTCAGGAGCTCCTGACACCAGCACCCCTTACGGGTATCCCATGAAAGGCCAGAAAAGCCTAAAACCATCCAGCAACAGTGCTTTTTCACGGACAGGTACCTTCTCCAAGAGCACAGGTTCTCATAGACCTCCATTACACCCCCCGCCACACCCTCCACCCCCACCTCCGAACCAACCTCCATCTCAACCTCCTCCTCCCCCACCAACACAGCCACCGACTCAGTCCCCACCATCAGATCTGACTGAGGAGGCAAAGTCAGACACAGGGCCAAACTCTGAGGGATTTGGCCAGTTCTTGCTGAAGCCAGTAAGCCGACGGCCATGGGATGCTATTGAGGATCTTGAGACCATTAATAAGGAGGCGCAAGACCAAGCAGGTAAACGCCCTAGTGTGGACCAGTGCATTGAGGATCTTAATGAGGCCTACAAAGATATTCTGGAGCTCAGCACTGCCAGCAATAACCTTCCTAACCGCTCCTCCATGCAAATCCCTGACCGCATCAAATCCAGGTTATCTTCAGATCCACTTGGAATTCCTGCAACCACTCTTCGTCCAAGCTTGGTGCCTGGAAGTGACCCAGAATATCGGGAGGTGAAGAGTGCCTTTTCGCGACCATCAACTGGGAAGAGTGTGAGCTTCAGCAAACAACTGAGAGAGGAGATTTGTCCTGCTCCTCCCCCACCAGAACCAGGTTTCAGAGATTACAAAACAGTCATGTCCCAGATAACCCAACGCAAAGCCTGCAGATCAGTAAAGCTGGATATCCCAGCCCCCAAAGAGACCCAAAGAGACGATGATTTGACTGCACAAACCTCCTCCACCTCTTCCATGTCAGCCGAGGTGCCATGGGCAGACAGACAGCCCATGCAAGATGCCTCCACTCTAACCAGCCCCCCAGACTATGAGCACATCTGTCAAACTCTGCAAATGGCCCGTGAATCTGGGGCCATCAGCCGAGCTTCTATCAAATCCAAACCAGGAAGTGCCATGAGCATCGAAACCCCACAGCATGTGCCCATACCTGGTAGGCCACCTGTAGATTCTGAGCAGCCATGTTGTTCTTCAGCATTAGAAGGGAGACAAGAACCAATGTCATTATTCAGGGAGGAAAGGAGCTCAGGCTTTAGGAGGGTAACAAGCCACACAAACAGGTTCCTTAGTAACAGGGGTGTGCTCTGTAGCCTTGCAACTGGAAAGCCTGTTGGAGACAAAGCAGGTTTAGAGGCTAACCCAGAGGTTCCTGCTGACTGGCAGATGCAGCTTTCATTAGCTGAAAAACATATTGCTACTCTGATAACAGGAGAGGGTTCAGCAGAAAATCCTGATGAGTCAAACAAGGTTAAAGGTGTTAAAGACATTTCTGGCTGTGAGACAGTTGAGAATGAAGTGCCACTGAACATTTTAGCCACTGAAATTAAAGACAATTCTGCCAATTCTGAGCAGAAACCTTCCGAAGTAAAAGGGACCGAAACGGAGCAAACGGAGACACCTGAAAGCCAACAACCTGAAGTGACAGAGAAATTGAAAGAAGAGGAAACTTCTAGGGAAAAGATGGAAACAGAGCAAGAGAAATGGGAGAAGAAAGACCCTGTTACTGAAGGAACAGAGCAAAATAGAGATCAGACCTCAGAGGAAAAAAAAGAACCAAATGTGATCCTGAGGTCAAATAAGGCTGCAATGTGGACTAATTCAGGTTTAGATTCAGAGTTACGTCCTGAATTTCCACCAGATCACCTTCCCCTTTCTGTACTTCCTTACCCTAGTCGTAGATTATCTTTAGGGTTGGATTGGGAGAGGGGTGGGTGGGAAGGTGAAAGTTTGGGTCAAGGTGGATTCTGGTCCAGAGAGAGGCGGTCCCTTGATGCAGAGAGATGGGATATTGCTGGAGAAAGTTGGGGTTTAGACAACGATAGACAGGAAGGAGGCGGTGAAACACTGGGTCTGGGTGGTTGGCGTGGGTGTGGGATTGATGGGCAAGGCACAGATGATTCAGACTGGGAATTAGATAAAAATACCCAAGACACTGGCAACAAAGAGGCAGATTCAGACACAAAACAGAAAACACTTAAGCCTGAGCAGGGTTTTGGCGAAGAGCATAGCAGCCCAGTCTCTAGCACTGATATAGTGGAAAAAGATGAAACACAAGCTGTTGCTAGCCAACGCCTCGATAAGGGTCAGATTCAAGGTTCAGGTGAATGTCAGGTTTCAAGTGTAGATAGACGGACCCGTGGACTTTCCCAAAGAATAGAGGCTCTTTTTACAGCCCCGCCCGGGCATGGCTCAGAGGAGAGACTTGCCCGCATGAGGGAGGTGGACACTGTCTCACGAATGAGACGCCTTAGCCTCCGTAGCTCAGACTCTTGGGATGGACTGCACGGGGTGGGAAGGTGGGGAGAATATGGATGGGAGGAAGAATGCCCGCTTCCTGGCCCACAGAATTCTTCAAACATCCCAAAGGTAGAGGATAAAGAGGCAAGCGCCCACCCTGCAGTCACCAGTGAACCTACAGAAACAAACGGCGACCAGGCAACCCTAAAAGGTGAGAAACTGTTACAGCAGATTTTGTATTTACTATGGGAAGCATTTGTTAGCAGAATTCGATTGTGACATTTGTACAGTATGGAGAATGATAAAGTCCCAAATTTGATCAGTCATTGATTATTATTTGTAACAGTCATTTTTCACAAAGAACAATTTACTATCATTAAATGAGTAGCTTATATAAAACTACCATACTAAAAAGATGGTTCTGGTCTATTTTCTTATTTGTAACATTGCATGACCTCATTTTATAATGAAAATGCATCATACAGACAACAAAATTCACATTGTGAATGGCGTTATATCTCTAGGACAGGTAGCCTAGAGAAAAATGAAACCGAAATATTTGGTTCTGGAATCAGCTTAGTGTGTCAACTTTGCCCGGGGTTTCACATTTTGACATATTTACATATTTATTGCAGTTAAGCATACCACAATTTTATTACCTTTACAAATTATAGCAGGCCTAACTCGCATTTTTCCTCATGAAAAAACAGCCCATGAAACACACATGAAATTGTAAGTGATCCGTAATGTGTAAAATTATAGCCTATGTATTATCTCTACAAAAAACTACAAATGGTTTTACGCTGATGTGGTTAATTGTCATTCAATCATTCATTCATTTGAACCCAGCATTTTGTTGTGATCTTATTTAAATTTGTGGTGAATTCTTATTACCTTATTTACATTACATGCATGCACAAGTGTACACACTGATGATGTTTTTACGTTTGCATCTGTTAACATTATGTATTTGTCTTCTTTTGACATTTTCAGAGTCACAGGAGCCCAGCCAGGTGGAGAGGTCGTAGCTGAACCCTAGAGGTCAGAGGTCATCCAACTAAGGGCCAGCCTCCAGCACTGTGACCTGGCTGTCTTCTAAATGCCTTCATCCTCATATGCTATCGAAACATCCTCAGAAACTGACACACACATATATACAAAACATGAGACACAAACACACTGAGCGATGCATCTCTGTCTAAAACACACATCTGTGCATAAACACACACAAACTAATACACAAATACTCAGAGTCATTGTCATGTATGCAGACACTCACGTGCATTCAGAACACATTTAAACACCTCACCACACTGAGACATCTGAAATGGCCTTCTACTCCGACAAGAGCATTGTGTATCAACTCCACTCCACGCCCACTCAGTTCCAGCTCTGCTGGCTTTCTAAGTGTTGCTGTTCCACTGCCAGAAGGAGGTTCCCAACAATGCCCCACCCCCTTCATATGTCACAATAGGCCCCAATTTTCTCAATTTCATACCCGTGTCATAGTTCTTTGCCCTGCAAGTTGGTTTATTAGACTTTATCTGGTACGTTACTCAGCAAAACATTTGAAATGTTGTTGTGTGACCAAGAAACAAAACAAAAAAACTTTACTGTCTTTTGTAAAAAAAAAAAAAAAATTGACTGTTTAAAAAGTTATATAAAACAATCGATGAAGTTTAAAACCAGCTATAATCTCTTATACTGTCCAACCCATTCTATCCTATCCTCACAACTTTGTCTTTTCTCAAACCATTTCCTTCCCCACATCTTTGCATGTTCCTTCCCTTAATCAAGACCTCAGTCTTTTCGCTAACCTTACAATATCATTCCACTGGTATTAAGACATCTTGCCTCTATATTCAAGGTCTTGTGCTACACTTCTTAATTAGTATTACCACAATTGATTAACACTTACCAACTGATATCATCCCACTTTAGCATACACTTTTAAAAATAAGGGTTCTTATGTATTTTATTGATATCAGTGGTTCCATGAAGAACCTTTATAGTGATAAAAGTTTCTTTAGATTTAAAAAAGTTGTTTTAAAGGGGTCATAAACTGCCTTTCATTTTGAACTGTTCACTGAGGTTCATTTGTAATGTAAGACATAATTTAGAAGTCAAAGGCTATTTTCTATTCTGTTTTTATCCCTCCTCAATGGAACTCTCCTTTGAATAGGAGTAAACGCCCACTGCAGTGATATTAATAGTCAAATCAATAGTGACCTTGTAACAAAAAAAGTTAATCACACCTATGTTGCTACATTACTGTCGCAACCAATATAGTCGGCACATCATCATCTTTCAGTTTTAATCTACCTAAAAATCCCATGTCAAATTGTGCCTTGTTTGTAAACGAATTGTGATAAAACGAAATGGGCTACGGACCAAGTTCTTACTGACACAGTCTTGAACTTCATTAAAAATAACATTTTGTCTCTCTCTTAAACACTACACAACACTACATAAACACTACAAGTCAGTGGGCGGGGCTAAACAGGCAGCGATGTAGATGCAGGTGTTGATCTTCTGTGAAGGTGGTGTTAAGCCACAACACTGTTACAGCATAGAGTTGGACATTCCGCAAACTTGGTTTTTGGCAGACGGCCTGTCTAACTAGAAAGTTCTTAGTTCTCAAATTTTCAGGATGTTTTTATACAATGACCTCTTAAATATCAAAAGATCAAGGGAATTTTGGTTTCTCAGTTCATGACCCCTCTAAGAACTGGTTACTGTTTTTTTGGAGAATCCAAAATGTTTTATATATATATATATATATATATATATATATTAGTGGTGGGCCGTTATTGGTGTTAATGTGCTGCATTAACGCAAGACTTTTATTGTGCGATTAAAAAAATATTGCAGTTAATCTATTCACAAAGTTGGGTTGGGAGCTGGGTCTATACTACGCAAGCTATGATGACTTT
>JAUCMT010000047.1:20191469-20227610 GCA_032357475.1 Enteromius thamalakanensis | reverse complement strand
CATTTTCTCAAATCCCTCTTTGTTAAAAGTGCGTTCACACCTGAGGGGACTTGGGTGAATATATCTCGCTATTCACGTGTGGTTGGACGCTTGAACATGTCGAGTTTACACCGGTTTCACACTGCACGCGTGAGCAGGGCGCAAGCAGCACAAATTTTTTCTGGCGCCCATGTTAACGGATGAGAGTACACAGGGGCGGCAGAGAAATAATATAAATCAAAGCACATGGCACACTGTGTTCGGAGAAGAATGCTGGAAAATACCACAGAAAGATGCTTCTCTATAGCCTGCTTCAGTACAAGCTGCCAGTTTGAAAGCACAATATTGGCGTGCGCTGCTCATGCTCTGCGTACGCGCCGTGTCTGCGCTGCTTAGGTGGGCAGTAAAACCGGCGTGTTGCGGCTTTGCATTGACTTAACATGTAAATCATTCGAGCTTAACGCTTCATTCGCGTTCATCACGCCCAAAAATGCATTTGTTCATTTAATATAATCACAACATTTGCTGTAATGTAATTGCATAGGCTGACATTGCGATATGATTAATCGTGCAGCACTACAATGAGCTTTTTGGTGTTAGCGCCACCTTTTGCACCGGACGCGTGACATGCTTGGCCGAACTTTTTGGAAAGATGGCAGAGGGTGGAGAGGAATTGCCGTGCCGTACCTTCAAGAATTTCATGACGCTGTTGGTACTGTTTGGAGTAGTTTATAATTCTACTAATGTGGTTTGTCCTGTGGTTTAAGCTGCACTGAGTTAAACATATGTATGATTTTAGATAATAATACACACACATTCCAACACCTTTTGTTATTTGTTATTATGTTTGTTTTTGTTGCCAAATTGGTTTGGAACTAATAATTAAAATAAATAATTGCACAATTATCTGCTTGAATGACATTTTTTATCACTAAGGTAGCATTGATTTAAAATTGGTTGATTAAAAAAAAAAGCTTGTATGTAGTAAATTGCTTTTACCATGTTGCTGTAGCTTAGCTTGCTACATTTCTCAGGGTAGTAGCTTTAGTGTAGTTAAGCTTAATTCAATGTAGAGTAACTAATAGCTTAGCTCACCACATTTTCTAAGTAGCTTGCCCAACACTGCATATACTTCACACCACTACCCTTTTTTGTATAGTCTAGCAACTCTGTAGTATGATAAAGAATCATGTGACACATACAGTAGGTACAGTCTGGAGTAGAATCTTGAAGATATACCTGTTCTCCAGTTGAAATGTCCTTATTGATGGTGCTGTGTACCGACTGAGGTTAGGGTGCACTCTTTGCCTAGCCTCCCTTATTATGGACAGGCCATGATTTATCACATGGTCCACCAGAGTATCCCTGGTAGCACTGGTCCTCTTCTTTGTCCTCGTCCTCGTCCTCTTTCACTCTCGTCCCTCTATACACTGTGTATAATGTAAGCTACAAGAAGTTTGAGGCTTTGGTCTAAGCATTCAGTTTTAATGTGTAAGCAACAGGCAAAAACTGTAATGTACAGTGGATTTGGAGGGGAACTGTGTGTATCATTTTGTCCTATGAGCTTTTTTTGATATGTCTCTCTAGTTATAGTCACTAGTTTCCCCATCCATCTCTGTTGCTACACTCCCTTTAGAGACAGAAGTGTGTTTGCATGTGGGTGTATTTTAGTTAAACAATGTCACCCCAAAATCAATAGAAAATGAAGGAATTTAGTATAAATGAGATTCCGTTATTGTTTTAATGGCGATTTATGTGAATTTCTATAATGTTTGTATATTGTCATTGTAAAGATTTTTAATTGAAGTCATCAGTGGTTTTAAATCTAAGTTTTATGTCTGAATATTGCATGGAGTCTGGATGAGGTTTTTAGTTTGGTTACCTGGGCTTGAGGCTCCATTTGGAGACCATTTTTGTTCTTATTGCATTTTAGGTTGAACAGTAATAAGGTGCATAAACAGATACCCCACAAACACTTGCGCGCGCACCACCTCGCACATTTCCTTTTCCATTTTTGGTGAGAAAACATTGAAGGCTGTTTTTATAAAGGTTTCTCACGAGTGGTTTGAAAGTGACTCTGCAGCAGCGTGACCATGTGCTGGTTAGAAATCCACAGTGCTCATAAAAGTCTCTGAGTCACGTTCTTCAGCGCTGAGGTTCAGATCAC
Organism: Enteromius thamalakanensis; assembly: GCA_032357475.1. NCBI lineage: Eukaryota > Metazoa > Chordata > Actinopteri > Cypriniformes > Cyprinidae > Enteromius > Enteromius thamalakanensis. Next base: position 20,225,464 of record JAUCMT010000047.1, on the reverse strand, counting down.
CCAGCGAGGCTCTGTGCCCACCTGCAGCCTGATCTGTTCTGGCAAAAAGAGAGCATGTAAATTTAGGTTTATAAGCCTTTGGATTCTTGTCCACATTTTGTAAAAATAATTTTAACCGATTTTAATTTAGAATAAGCAAATGTTCCATGATTCCATTTGAATAAATGCAACATTATTTTCCTAACCTTTAAAACTGTGTGCTTTTACCGGTAACTCCTTGCTAGTTTTTAAAATATATATGTTAAAATTCTATTTTAATATGCTGCACTAAAATTATGATTCGCATTTATTAATAGTCTAAATTTAAAACTAATGCACAACTCTATTTAAAAAAAAAAAAAAAGCTGCACTGTTTGCTCTTTGAAATGTATGATTTTAACTCTAAATAATTTATTAACTTAAAAAAAACAAAAACAAAAAACTTTTAAATAAATTGAAATAAACTAACAATAAATCTTTTACAGTTCTATACGTTTTTCTACACGCTTTTAGATGTTTAATGCTCACTGATAAATCTTAATTTATTAATTGCTTACTTTAAAATGTAATTATAAATAATAATAAGAAAAAAAAAAAGAAATAATCTTTCAATAAATGTTGAGAAATATTCTATTAATACACTGCAGTGATGCAGCAAATTGAGTTTAGTTCTAAATACAATTAGAATAGTAATGATACAAATAAATCATACAATTACAATACAAATCCCAAGGATCTATGTTTAATGCGATATAATATCTGTATCAGAAGAATTGATATTTCAAGTTGGATACATCCATGTATGTTTCCTCTGACCCAGCATGCGTCTGTCTCTGGTACTCTGGTGAGGTTGTTGATCTAACCGCTGATTCCCTGGGTCTCTCGATCCCCCCCCCACAGTCTATTTATGGCCTCAGGACTCAGTTCTCAGGCCATACATGGAGTCCGCTGGGTTAGGTTACCTCTGCTTGTGTGTGTGAGCATGTGCACAAGCATGACTCTCAGTAGTCTGTCATTCCGGAGTTGTTAGCTGAACAGGAAATGCAGAAAATTGCCACCTGTGGATTTTCAGTGACCTGCAAAAGTTCTTCATAGAGATTCCTTGGAATATTTCTAGATTAATTTTTTTTGGAATTTATTGGAATTTTCACATCAGTATTGTATTTTTTTTTTTGTTAATTGTCCGGTGTTGTTCAAATTTTCTCCCTCTTTCCTCCCTTCCCCTCCTCTCCCCCTCTTTTCCCCTTTCCCTCCCCCTTTTTCCTTCTTCCGGTCTATCAACACCACCGTTATTCCTTTTACATCTTTCGTTCATATGGATCAGCATCCTTTGTTTGATGATGGACGTCTGCCATTTGTTTACCTCTCATCATTCACAAACTGACCCTTACTTAGTACAAAGTACTCTTAGAAACAGTTGCATTTGGAATAGTTGCCTTTGGGCTCTACCAACGAACTTGGGAAGCTTTTCTAGGCATTAACAAGTAAGTACCCCTTCCATCTTCCTCCTTTTTGTTTCTCCGTGTATGTGTGTGGCGGCACCCGTAAGCCCTCAGGCTGAGCCGGCTTTAATAAACCCCATGATAGCGTAATCCCCCTGTGACTCCAACCCACCGTGATCCACTCCTGCTGGACAATAGACTGGTTGGGAAGCATGTGTCAGTGTTTGTGTCGTCTGTGTCCTCTCACAGCTCAACAGGTACATTTTTACAATCGTCTATGACTGTTTAATGTTCTGCAGATGCTGTTGTAACTTCCTACTTTTGGTTCTTGTTGTAAGAACTAATGTGGTCTAAGTTCTCATTGGAGTTGGTGGCAGTAGAGCTGGGATTTTTACTAAAGCATTCAATGAAAGTAGAGAGGCATCATAACACGTCTTTCCAAGTAAGATGCCTTCAACTTGTTGAATTTGAAAGACAGCTAAATGTGTGAGTATATGCTTGCCTAGTTAGTTTCTTATTTTATTCTAGTTTTCTTACATTTTAATTTATTTTATTATGTATTACATTTACTTATTTTCATTCAATATTTGTATTTGTATTTATACTATATTATATACAAGTCATTGTTATTCTAGATCTCTCAACATGGCATTATTTCATGTTTGTAAAGCAGTCGCTGTAGTTAAGTTGTACTAAAGCTGTTTTTAAAGCCATATCTAGAGACTTGGAAGTGGCATAGTAAGAACCCACCTAACAAACACTAGCATTATCCTAGCAAACACATAGATGTTTTGAGTAAACATGAAATATGTAGATTTTCTTTGAATTTGTAAAAGTGTATTCAACAGTTTTGATGTTTGATTTGCATTGACACCGATCAGTGAAGCTAAAGGTTTGGGAAGTTGAATAGATCTTTTGCTTGACACTGACATTTTGTTATGATACATTTAGATCCTTGCCCTGCTGCGTTGCTCATAAACTTCAAGGTTAGGAACTAGCCGTGCCTTCAAGTGGTCTGAAGCTCATCTAGAATCAGCTGCTAACAGCAGGGTTGTAACAGGAGTGTGTCTGAGAACCATGCCAACATATGCTGCTATGTCTAAGCCTGGCATCCCATGTGTCTTTATGTTTGCCATGTCCAAAGAAGCAAACGCATTGAGAAAATCACCGGATTATGTGGTTCCTGAGATTAACACTAGCAAGCTGTATTTACTTGTTTTCATTATATTGTCATTGATGTATGATATTAGATACTCCGAGGTAGTACACAGATTGCCTTTCTCAGATATTTTGGACTGTAGGTTCTGCAATACTCTGGACACGTGTATCATGATCTGTGATCTCAAAAGAATGAAGATTGGTCCAGCAGACCCTAAATATGAGACCGGCTAGATCTCCATAACCTCAGTGACTGAAACTGTACCCTGTCCTAAAGATGACCTCCTGCCTGCATAGTTCTAGAGCCAGTGTTGAGAAATGTGCCTGAATGAAATGTAAAAAACACAGAATAGTACCATTTTAAAAAATTTGGGGTTTGTTAAAAAAAAATTTCTTTCTTTTATTTGATCAAAAATACAGTACTGCTGTAAAATATATATATATATATAAAACATTTTAAAGTGTAACTATTTTACATGATGCAAAGCTGATTATTCAGCATCATTATTTTTCAGAAATCCTTCTAAATTCTGCTCAAGAAGCAGTATTATAAGCAGTATAATATTACTGTCAATGTTATAAACTTTTTTTCTTTGATAAATAGAAAGTTAAAAAGATCAGCTTTTATTTGAAAAAGGCCATCACTTTTGAAAAATTCTATGCATCCTTACTGAAAAAAAAAACTGAGTGGTAAGTGTGGTAAAATTCAAAATATGTAATTTTGTCCCATGTTTCTTTGCATTACAAAGTACATTTTCTGTAATGCTGCAACTTTTAGTGATTGGTTCACTTAGGCCTAATACACAGATGTAAGTTTATTTAGTGACATAAGGATCTACAGGCTTCAGTCATGAAATGTGAGCAGAACACTTTTCTGTGTAAATTGCTTTGTAAAACCATTCTTATGTGCATCATGATTACATTTATTCATTTAGCAGATGCTTTTATCCAAAATTAACAAAACTTATGTAAGTGTGGTTTTATATATGATTTGCACACATTTGTGCTGTGTTGTCAAGGGGAGCCAGTATTGGTCGAGTTGTTTCTAAAATATGGCTTGCAATTCTGGTAACGTTGCAAATTATTTGAACTCTAAGTGCATGTGTGTTGATGAACCGACTAAATGTGCACTCGATGGATAATTGTATGTAATCAGCAGTCTGCAGAACCACTGTCGTTATAAGACTGGAAAGTACATATATTACAGGGCTCCATTTGTATTGTGTGTGTGTGAGAGAGAGAGAGAGAGGCCTGGAGCCGGACTGTGATATTGCAGCTGCTGAATTAGCTGCACCTGCCCTCTTTCAGAACAAACAGTCAAATATACTTTCAACACTTACCCCGCTTTTTTTTTTTTTTCGTTTATATATATTTTTTTTTTATGAGTTTGAGGATGAATGGAAGTTGTTCATATTATACAGTAGGTTACATGATATACTTTTGACTATATATGTACAAGAATATCATATATACTGTACAAGAATATCAGCAGAATGTCACTACAGTAAAGATTTATGAGAATTATTTTTTCCAGAGAACAGTGTCTTTTGTCATTAAGGTACAGAAAAAAAGAGCATACCTTATGCCCAAAAAATAATTTAAAAAATGTGATAATTCCTTCACCCTCACCTATTTCTGCAGCGGAGCAGATTTGGAGAAATGTAGCATTCTAACCATTGGATCCTCTGTAGTGAATGGATGATGTCAGACTGAGAATCAAAACAGCTAATAAAAACATCACAATAATCGCTGTATAGTGTGTGTGTGTGTGTGTGCATTTCTTATCATATTAGCTCTGCGACGTGTCATCATTTGATTTAACTGTCTGAATATAATTCATCTATAAATCTCCCTCTGGTGCTGTCTGCAGCTCACAGCAGTCTATCTTTGTCCTTTGAGGTTTTATTCTGCTACTGTTTATAACAAAATGGCTTCTCTCTGAATAAAAGTTGAATTTGTGTTGTGGATCAAGTTAGAGATGTTGTAGGGTAGTAAAGCTCTGTCAGCAAATATTAGAATTAAATGGTCATTTATCAGCGGCAGTCAGCGTAAAAAGATGCTTTCTTTGTATAGATGATCCAGTTTGGGCATCTTCCGGAGGGGGCAAATTGGCCCATGCAAATCAGCCAAAGTATGTCCCCCTTTCTACAAATTTAAAACTTTGACCAACTCCATTACAGACTTTAGATGACACTTTCTTGTTGTACTTAAGTTGTGTTTTGATAAGTGTTTGTAGTGATTTCTGGATGATGAGAGATTTAAGAATTTGTAACACAGAAGAACGCACATGTTTTATGTATAACGGCTTTAATGAATTGATGTTCAGAATTACTGCCTTTTGTGGATTTTCTGTTTAAAGCATATGTTGACGTAAGATCAGCTATTTCCCATTACTGAGCAAAGAACAACTTCTTAATACATTTCTTACAGACATGAGGCCTGTGACTCTTCACAGCCTTATAAGAGCAGAGAATGTGAGTCCTTGCCATTTGTAGACCTCAAAGAGCATGATGTGTTTGGACCGGAATACTAGTATTCTGAATTCTACACAGCATCCACTAAACTGCTTAGTCTGGTGTTTTTCCCTCAATAGAATTTTTATATATTAGACTAAAATATATATATAGAAATATATATTCTCATATTATATATATAATATATCATTATAGTTAATTCAGTGAATGGCAACTAGTTATATTGTATTAATTATTTTTGCGGTTAATATTTAATAAATGTAATTAATTTTTTTTTTTTAACAAATGTATTTCTTGTCTTTTCCAAAATTGAATGTATTTTATAATTTTTGCAGTGAAATTTGTCCAGTTATGCATTTAAATAAAGACATGTTTTTGCATTTGTTTTGAAATTAATATTGGATATTCCTTTACTACAGTTAGATATTGTGTGATTAATTAAATTGAAGTCTTTTTAATATCATTTTTATTTAAGATTTATTTCACTATTTTTATTTTTCATCATTCTGTACTAGTTAATATATTGTATGATTATTACTAATTCAGTGAATGGCATCTAATTATGGCAATTAATGTATAATTAGTTTAGTGAATGGGTTCCTTTTATCTTTAAAATAAAATTATTTGGCTCGTTTTAATGGCGTTTTTGTAAAAAAAAAAAAGAAAAAAAAAAAAGGTTACAAATAGACATTTTATTTTGGCAGTCAAGTAAAATGAGGCAAAATGATTGTCACTGCTTATTCATTTGTCATCACGTTTCAATCAGGCTAATGGATAATGAAATGATAATGTATTGATGATAATGACACTTTGCTATTATATTGACTCTCCAGATATACAGTACACACATGTTCTGTATGCATTATGCATGTTACAAAAGCAGTACATGTGGTCTTATTTCAAGCATATCCCATGGGGATCAGAAAATTGCAGAATTGCAGGAATAAATGAAGAGTATTGGAACAGACAAGTGCTTTTTAAGGAGAGAGATGTTTGAATGAAAGACAGAACGACGACACTTTGAGACATTCCCAATAGCGAATCGTTTTCAGTGCAGGACTTTGTCTCGGAGCTCAGCCTGAGGTGTTTGAGACCGTTCGAGATCCACACCTGACTCCTCTCTGTAAGGTATGTTCGACTGCTTGTTCTCACAGCTTAGTCTGTAGTTCCGAAGTAATTTAAACAAACCTCATGCTGCCAGTGAGCTCTCAGTGTCCTAATAAAGGCAGAAATGACTAGAGAATGAACTCCTCCTCCATGCTGTTCTGCGACTGCAGCTTAAAAGTGCGAAAGGGAGTTTTGTTAGATCTTTTTTTTCTACTGTCATTGACATCTCATATATTTTCATAAAGGACTACACTTTGTTGCTTTTGATAACATAAGTCTACATTGTTAAAGATAAATTAGGTGACTGTTGCTAAAGAAATCGAGTCTAAATTGTAACTGATGACGCATGTATAGTTAATATAATGTAACGTAGTATCACTCAGGTTTTAACAAGTTGAACTGAATTCAATTAAACATGACGTTTGGAGGAAGAAAAAATTAGTGTTTTCTCAAGTATTTTTTCTGACAATTTCGAGAAGTATATCTGCATGCATACAATATACTAACAGTATATTTGTATAGTATAGCAAATCTTAATTGGTTGTATTGCTAAATAACATTAACTATATCATCACTCAGTTTTAATCTGTTTAATGTGACTAGTCATAAAGATATATGATAACTATTCATTTTATGATATTCTGTAAAATACTTTGAATTTGTGGAATCTGATAATGAAGGTCTGTTATGTTTAATTAAACTTTCAACTTTGTCGAAAAAAAAACCCCATCAGATAAATAACAACAGACAAAATTGACATGATTGATATATAAATGCTAAATAGGATAACTTTGTGCCTTTAATGAGATTTTCTATTAAATCCCTTGACTAATAATAACAGACTTTAACAGACATGGCTGCAGTTTGAGATTATGGGGGTCTTTTTTTTTTAAACAAAATTGTGAAAAATTTTTCTCCATTTAGTCTTATTGCTGTTAATTGATATGCTAAAGAGATGTTGATAGATTTCACCATTTTCAAATGGTTAGTTTGTAAGTAATGCTTAGCCATATACAGGCGCATTATAACATATTGCTCGCGGACAAGCGCAAACTTTTGTATCACATACCAAAATGGTATTTTAAGTCATTACTTTAAAGACTGTATTTAAGCAGTGGTGCTGTTCAGGCACGGTGTGGCATTGTTGGTGTCTTTATACATCAATTCACACTAGTTTCACTTCCATACCTGCACAGTCTGGAGCTTTACAGTGATCTGAATGGCTTATGCTGATAAATGTCAAGGTAACAGCAGTGTGCATCTGAGCTCGAGCATGGAGTGTTTTGTAATCTCTAGCTTAGGTCAGTGCATTTGGACTGAACTCTGTTGTTTTTGTGTGATGCCTGTTCTAATGGGGAATTTCCCACAATGCTTGGTAGTTTAACTTTCAACTTTGTCTCATGTAAATGAGAATGTTGCTTGGAAATGGCACTAGGTCTTCCTTAAGTGATGAATGAAATCAGTCGAAGATTTGAATATTCCTTCATTGTGTTTTAAATTACAATTCAGTGTGATACAATATTGAAATATTTAGGAAAACCAGTTGTATTGTGATTTAAGAATTTAAAATAACTGTTTATTAATAAAAATGAAGACTGTAGTAATGATGCTGAAAAAAATGCAGCTTTAAATCACACGTTATTTTAACATTTAAAAAATAAACACGGGCCATGTTAACATGTTTATAGCTAGCTATATAGATAGGGGGTTAAGTGAAAACGTAAAAAGTATGTTAACCCTGAAATAAGTGAAACTCTGGTTTCAAAATGGCAGGTTTGTCAAACTCGAGAAAGCAGGATAAGTCGAGCCCGTTTCTGAAAGAGAGGTAACCTTTACTCAGAGTCAGTTACCATGGTAACTTACTCTGTGAACCTAACCTGGTACCATTTTTCGTTGCTATCAATTACATATATCCATAATCTAATCCCTCCTTAATCACTAACATCATTTTTATAATCAATGTTGAAAACATTTGTGCTGTTTAATATTTTTCTGGAATTTTTTTTTTTTCTTTTAATAGAAAGTCCAGAAGAGCTTTGTTTACTTAAAATCTTTTGTAACCTTGTGTTTCAATTTAATGTGCTGCATAAATATATAATGTATTTGTAAGTGTACAGAGACAGTATTGTAAAAAAAAAAAAAAGTTCATTTATGCTAAAAAAAATTATCATACTATTGTGGTCTTTATAGTAACACAGTCAGGTATTCGTATATTATTAGAACTTTGTTTCATCACCTTACATTTTTAAGTTACAGTATGTCTATTTGTTCTTGACAATTTGTAACGCTTTGAACTCCTGTTATTTTAAATTGTCTTAAAATCTCTGTTAAACAGGGTTTGTGTGTGTATGATTATGTGTCCTAACACACACATCCAAGTGTAACCAGCTACTAACCTCTAAATTTACCAGAATAGATTATTATTGTACAGTTTGCATACTAGAGTAAGCTAAGGAAGAATACAAACTAGAGCTATGTCTTCCATGAGTGAAAGGAATATGATAGATGAGGCATGTGCTAAAGCAGAGAGCACATGCACAGCAGATCTGGATAAACATAAGTTAGCCACACCCTCTTGAGACCTCTTAGCCAATCACATCAAACATTGCCTTATTAAGGACAGCAGTGCTTGAGTGGTCCAGTAAGACAGAGGACAGAGAGATGGACATGTTTTCACGTGCATGCTAGCATTGCTTGGCTTGGCTTTTTAACACAGCAGGCTAATCTTTAGAGCCATTGCAAGAGCTATGATATTTAAGACCTTTGCTCAGTTTAGACTAATCTTGAAAGTGTCTTCATTTATATGTATTAAGCTTTACCTTTTCAGTACAAATAAGATGACAAATGTACCAAAGAAGGGGCCTGTTTCAGTAAGGAGGTTCAACTAACTCTGAGTTGACTTGCCAAGAGATTTAAAAACTCAGTTTTCGGTTTTCAACTCTGAGTAGAGTAATTCAGAGTTAAGCGTGTACACCGCAACTATAAAAAGGCCGATGGAGCACAGAAATTACGAGTCACCATGGCAACATCTGAAAAAAAGAGATCAGCATTTTTTTCCCAGCTGAACTTGATGAGTGCATGCAAAGTTATAGCAAATGTGAGCACATATTTATAAATAAAAGCAACGCCACTGCTGTTTACATTTAATTATTTAAATATTTAAGTATAATGAGAAAATCAGTAATGTAATGTGTGACGTTTTTTGACTTTTGGAAAAGTTAGGTACTGGACGTAATTTTGAGGTTATTTCAGATGAAATTGCATAACTTACATAAAATAGGCTACTGCATAGTTTCTACAACAAATCTGACAAAACAAGAATGCAAATAACCTGAACTCTGAATGTTCAGTGGAAATGTTTAATATAAGTTTCCCACTTTTACACACATTGATCAGTTTAAGATAACATTTCACAAATTAAGTTTTTAAAAGAATTAAGTGCGCTTGTGTGTCTGTCTTTTTATTGATCTAGTGGTTGATATGACATTTAGAATACAAGCAGTGCTAAAAAATAGTTTTTAGAATGAGTAATAATCCCATTAATCTAGTTACAGTACACGTCGCTGTTGAAGGTCAGTGAATTGAAGCTAATAATTTTTTTTGCTGTAATATCAAAGGTAAAACTTAAAACTATGTTATTGAATCTAATTGTAATTGTTATGTAGGTGCAATCCTGCAGGTATTCAAAGAACATGGCAGCAGCTGAAAATTAAATGTAAAAATTTAATTCAATCAGGTAAGGTTTGAGCATGTCATGGATTTTTCTTTTCTTTTTTTTTTTTTACACAAAAACATACAATACATACAGTGGCCTTACTTACTCCACATCCCCGATACAGCAAGCTTCCGTTAGCAAAGAAACGTAAAGCTGCACATAGTATCTGCTCGGATGTAAGAGCACGGCCACTATGGGTGATGTTAGTGATTAAGGAGGGATTAGATTATGGATATATGTAATTGATAGCAACGAAAAAATTGTACCAGGTTAGGTACCATGGTAACTGACTCTGAGTAAAAATTACCTCGACTTATTCTGCTTTCTCGACAAACCTGCCATTTTAAAACTAGAGTTTCAGTTATTTCAGGGTTAACATACTTTTTACGTTTTCACTTAACCCCCTTTCTGAAACGGACCCCAGGTGTGTTGTAATATAGCTAGCTATAAACATGTTAACATGGCCCGTGTTTTCCGTGTTGTTTAGTGAGCCCCACATGACCTTTGTCTCTCAGTGCTCCCTCTAGTGCATGCTTTGACACTGTCAATTTGTTACAATACTTTCACACCTAATCGTGGTGTGATTGTAAACATTGGTCTTTTATTATTTTTGTCTGAAGGTGATTTGCAGCAGGATACTGTAAATTTCAATAAGAATTGGCAATTTGAGTCACTGTGATCGAAAGAGACCCTTTAAAATTTAATGTTCAACACTGGGGGTGCAGTGAGAAAGACGTTTTTCATATGATCCAGATGCAGCTGGACACAGCTGTCAACCGGGAATCAGTGTTGTTTTAGTGTTACTGTATTTAAATAATATTATAATTAAATAAATAGTTTACATTTTTATAAAAAATTATTATTATATATTTGTTTTTTTTGTATTTTAACATTTTTGATTTTAATATATATTTTAAATATTTGATTTGTATAATTTTATTTTTGTGTTGTCCAAGGCAACATTTCAAGACAATATTAAACAAATTATTGAAGGTTTATATTTTAGTTTTACGTTAGTATTTATTATTCATTTATACTTCATTTTAATGATAATATTTTTCCTGTTTAGTTTTAGTAAACAATAACACAGAAATATTGCAAACTGTTGAATATGTTGAATTTTGAAAAATATTCCAAATATATTATGATTGAAAATTACCAGTCAATTTGATCAATTGCATTGTATTGTTAATACCACTAAAGGCAAGTATTTGAATGCGTGTAATATGCCATATGTAATTACAGCATACCATCGAGGATCTAACTTTTCAATGCTAATCAAACCTTCTGGGTCCATTTTTGTGGCATTGCCACTCAAAACTACTTGGAAAATAGCTTTTCATATTGTTAAGCTGTTTTTAGTGTGCATTTAGTGGCTTTTTAACTAAAAGATGTTAAAGACAGGTCAGACCTAATTAAAGCTTTTCGTCTTTGCATCACTGAGTATTTGTGACTCCAGGATTGCTGACTCGTTTGTGTGTGTGTAAATGTAGGAGCGCTTGTGTCATAAGTCCAGGAATCCAATGTGCTTCCACAATCCACTTTTATCATCCAGGCTAATTTCTGCCTGTAATCAGATTACTGCCTGTGAGCTGCCTTAACACCTCTCTCTACCTCCCTCTCCGTCTCTCTACCACCCTCTCATGTGTAGTCCTCCAGTTTTGCCTCGGTGCATTTCCATTACGTTTAGTCTGTCCGTGGCAATCCCTCTCTCTCTCTCTCTTTGTCTGACTGAGCCTGTGATTAGGTCTGTCTCTCCTTTTCCTATCTTTCCTCTATTTTCTACTTTCCTTTTCATTCCAACATGTTCCAGAACCCGTGGATTACTAACTATCTGAACCACGTCACTCAGTGTGGTCAAGGTAAGTCTTGAACTCTCTGTTCCTGGTTATTGTTTCAAGACAGAAAGCTTGATTTATGGGTATTTGAGTAAAATGGCCATTGATTGAATAGTTAATGTAACATAAAGCAACATTTTTTTGTAAGTATATCTTTTGTGATTTTTTTTTCCCCCGCACAATATTATTTAACTGATTGAAAAATTGGTTAAAAAATATTGTGTGAAAAAAACAAACAAACAAACAAAAACAAAAAAAACATTTTTAATTTGGCCAGAAGTAGTATAGCTCTTTTTCTGCTGAGCATGTAGCATGATTGACCAAAAGATGTCTGAATTCCTTCGGTGTTCTAAAGGTTGTTGTGAACTTCAGAAGTGATAGTCATGCTGGACTGATTGAACCATTTTGAGATTGTCTTTGTCAGCGGATAGCTGTTGCCAAATTAATCAAGGTGGTGATTCTGCCTGGAGTCAGTTCAGAAATTCTGCAGACAATGCCAATGACTCCTTGTCAAAAGAGATATATGGATACAAAATGTGTATATATATTATTTTTTATAATACAAACTTTGATTGATTGTTAAAAAGAAAAATTATTAATATAAGTCATATTTATATGTTAGCAGGGTTGCAAAACGTGTTGAAAATAAATGCTGTTATTTTGTTCTTTGTATTCCATCATTGATTCCTGCACAAAATATATCACCATTTTCACAGCTAAATGTTTCATAATAAAGGTTTCTTCAGCAGACAATTATCATATAAGGATATCTACAGGATCATGTGGTGCTGAAGACTGGAGCTAATGATGCAAAAAATTAAGCTTTGCCATCACAGAAATAAATTACATTATACAAAGGTTACTATTTGTACTGTATTTTTAAATGCAGCCCAGATGAAGAAGATTTAAAGCCCTGATAGCCCTGATCTTTTTCGTTTATTGTTTGAGGGCAAAATGTTTGGAAACTAGGCTGACGTAACATTGTTTTCGAACATTCTGACACAAGCTGCTGGAGGTGGGGTGTAAATTAATGTAAACATGACACGCATTGAAACCTTTGAAATACACTGATACCTACCAAATGCAGGTATTGATGAAAGTCAAATGATGAACCGAAGCTCATCATAAGAATCTTTTAAATAGTAACATATGGAGAAGGTGCTCAGTGTCATTTACACAAGCACTAAACACCATCATGGTAAGAATTATTAAACTGAAATGGGCAATAAATATTAATTTAACAACATTATATGTGACATACAACCCTAATAAACATAACTGAGACAAAAAAGAAAAATCATCAAATTCAAACAAAATTTAAAATGCAATGCAGGGAATTCTGGGAATGTCAGTTCACAATGTTTTCCTATAAATTTAACAGGAATTTAACATTAACCATTGAATGGGATTTACTGTAGCATTTTTTTTTACCGTTAAAATCACGGCCATTTTTTACAGTGCATGGTGCAGTATTAATTTGTTTGCTACCTTTCCTTTAATTTTTATTTCAGAACTTTGGAAAACATTTTTTTTAAGTTTTTAAAGTATACTCCTTTGTCCGTCTATGTGAGAGACGCCGGTGAAGGGCCAGTGTTCTGCAGAGTTTAGCTCCAAACGTAATCAAACACGTCTGAAGCAGCTAATCAAGATATTACTAGGCATAAAAGAAACTTCCATTGCGGTGTGTTGAGGCAAGTTGGAGCTAAACTCAGCTGCACACTGGCCCTCCAGGATCAAATCTGGACAGCCCTGATTAAATTATGTAAAGGGGCTATACAGATAGCATCAGTATCAACAGCACCCAAACCTAAATTAGGTCTCATTGAAGTGGAACAGTAATAAATTGAGCATCTGTCTAATATGTGTTGTGTGTTTAATTTTGTGACCCAGCAACTGTTTTGGTGTTGAATTTCTACTGTCTGCAGCTGTCACACTGTTTGTACTGTTTTCATCATAAAATGACCCCAGACTCTGTTGTCACCACTGTGATAGCATGATCTTATGTCAGGATGTGATAATTGCTGTTTTGCTGTCTACACATCAGATCATAAAATCCTTCATGCAAACCTAGTGCAAAAGTGGTTTACTTGAAGTCTGTATATATGTGATGTGAACTACATGTGTTTCAAGGAGTGTGGACTTTTGAACACTGTCTATTTTTTACTCTGATCATTCCAACTATTATTTTTAGACAATTCCTTGTTATTCTTGTCTTCTCCTCACCACTAATTGTGACTGTAAGCTTCCTGGTGTGATTCTCTGGGAACCCTCAGATGGCAACTTGTCCACCAGACTTGAGCTAACCCCACGTTAACTTCTTAGCTTGTTCTTAATGCAGGCCCTTCCTAGCCCAGGTGCTCCTTTGGAGGCGGTAGATTTATCAGGCAACCCACGCTGCAGGATGTTAAATGTCTGTACAATGTGATGGGTTTAAATGGCTAATACATGAAGTTAAGATGGAATGCGTTGGCAACAGGTTGCATATTTCTGGAGAAATATTCTATAAAAAATTTTGTCTAAGATTAATTTTTGTCTTTAACAAACTTGGATTACTTAACTTACCCTAAGCCACTTTAAATTACATTTAGTGCACAAAATTATTCAGGTTGACCTGCCAAATTCAGTTTGTGCTATTGAGGCCCATGAACACCTAGAACAAAATCGCAATGATGGACAATAATGTTTATCGCACTACATTTTTATTGCCTGCTGCTTTAAGTGCTCAAGCTCTTAAAACTTAGGTGGATTCTGGGAATGTGTTTTCAATGTTATGAAAGTGGTTGCAATATTATTCATTATTCATCAATGCTGTGGCCACTTTCCTTATTAACCAATTAGAGCAATCTAGTATTTTTGAATTGTTTCTAGTTAAAATATCTACAAATTCTTAAAGATTTGTCTTTTGTTTTCACAGGCTTTGTCGGTGAAGCTTCTGTTAAGATCTACAGCCCTGCTCTACTAAAGAAAAGAGCAGTGAGGTCAGAATACATTCATCTCACAATTTTAAAGGCTATTTTTTTCCTTTGTTTTAAAGCTGATCCTATTAGATGAATTTAATACTACATTAATCCTTTTATGTTCTTTAATACTTAGCACTAAATGCGGTTCATAAGATGCTATTGAAAATCCTACTAGAGAATCTGTGCTGTTAGAGACTGTGTTGCTCTCTGGACCTCAGGACACTGATTGTGTGTTGCGTCATTGACATTTTGCAAAAAGATAAAAGAGTAGATATTTTGTTTTGTAATTGTGATTTTTAAGAATCAATAGCCCTGGCCAATGAAAAAGACATTGCTCTAAGAGAAGGAGAGGTGTTGTCTGCTGTTATCATCACAGACCCAGAGTGTGTATGTGTGCTATCTTTTGTTGTTTTCATTGGTTAAGCTGTTAAAAGAGAATAATGCGTGTTTGACATTTAATGTGTCCAAAATAAATCAAAACATCAGTCCTCCTGGAGTCTACAGTATAGAACAAAACAATGGTCATGTAAATGCATTCAACCAGTGTAAAAAAAAAAAAAGAAAGAAAAAGAAAGATTTATTTTTTTATTAAAAATTAAAGCACTGTCTTAGTTGTTTATTCTTGGTACATTACAAGGGTGAATGATGACCACAAGCATGTAAACTATATATTAGTCTTTAAAAGCTGCTTTCATCTAAAGTGATTTACAAAGGAAAATAGAAGCAATCAAAACCAACAAACAAGCAATAATATGAAAGCTTTGAGACTCTTGGTTACTCTGATGCAGTAAACACAGCAAATATTTGTTTTAATAATAAATAAAAAATAAATAAGTAGATGAAATGGAAAAAGAATAGTTAACGCTAGTAACGCTAGAGGGTCATTTTTATAATAGATAAAGACAACAAGTAGGAATATATTATTATTACTATTATAAATTATTAAAAACAATAATGATAAGATGTAATGGCCATTTAACTGTTGGTGTACGTAAATGTTCACTATTTCAGTTGCACAGAGTCATTTATTCCACCTTTTCTTTTTTTTCATATCGGGTGTGAAAAGGAAATCTAAACCTGTTTAAGTTCTTATTAGTTCTGCTGCCCCACATATGAGATTGTTGTGCATAGCAGCATGTGTAGTGAAGGGTTTGCTGTAAACAGGAGTAATTAGAGTGTGCTGTTTGGGTGGCAGGGCTGGTACCATGGTGAAGGGGAACTCTAGATGTATAAATACCTTAGCAGCTAATCTATTCCTGTGGTGAGATTCAAGTAAACGTTCAAGATCCTCTATGCTAATTCAGCTTAAAATGTCACACGGGAACGTTAGTAAGGTTGCTCTTGAGCTGCCGGTGTAGAATTTTGGAAGCACTCGGTGCCAAATCCGATTTTTCTAAGGTGTGCAGAAATTAGGTGTTGGAAAAGTCAAGATAATGAATCAGTTTGGAGTTTGGCCAAGCAGGTAATGCACATACTGCAGTATGCCAAGTAGGACATGTTCCTGAGTACCAATCAGATCAATCAATTAATATTAATATTAAAATATTAATTTAGGGTTATGGTTACACTTACTGAAGTTCCAGTCTCTTTTTAGTAAGTGCCAGGAAGACCGAAATGAAACTAAATGAAAATGTTTGTTGACAAACTTAAGGTTGGCTTGAAAAAGCCTAGCATGAAAACTGTAAGCAGTTGTAAAATTCCTGAGTTTAAAAATGTATATAGGTTCGAAAGATGTTGATAACATGTTTCTAGCATGGTTACCAAGTGACTAGCATGTAGCTAGCGTGTTTATAGCATTACCTGCATGTGGCTACCATGTTTCTTCCATGTTAACAGCATGATTAGCAAGTGACAAGCATGTCGGTTGAATGATTAGCATTTTTACTAGTATGATGATCATGTTTCTAATATGTTGCTAACATGTTTTTAACCTGATTAGCATGTTAAAAAATGATTAGCATACTACTAGCATGTTCCTAGCGTGATAAGCATGTTTCTATGATGATTACCTTGTTGGAGTCTGTGGAGTTAAAGCTCTAGGAGGAGTTAGAGTCAGACATTTTAGTCTCAGAAGAATAATAATAAGTTTAAGTAGTAGATCAGTTAGCTGGCTTTCTCAAGCCAACGTAATAATAGTAAGCTTAAGTAATAATTAAACTAATTAAAAGTATTACGTCTACTGACATAAACACATTTACCAAAGCTCTATTGTTTTTAATCATGAACTCTCTATCTCTGTCTTAAAGCTTTGGTGTGGATGACAGGACATCACTGGTTAAGAGTACAGCAGAAATTGATGTGAACATCCTTGCTGTACTGCCCAAAGGTAAGAAATCCTGAGACTGCATGTGTCCTTCATCCTTTTAAACACAATGTTGTTGTTGTTGTTGTTGTTTTTCTAAAAGGCTTGTCTTTTAGTTTCAGAGCTAAGGAAGCAATTTGAAACCTCTATCAGAAGTGATACAGAAATGAACAGGTACAAATTTGGTCTCGCAAAAGTCTTCTATACATATTAAAATTATCATGACATCATGACTTAAAAGTCAATGCAAAAGTCATGAGTTACCGTAGATTCCCATGGAATGCATAAACCATTAAACATATATGCCCTGAATGCAATGTAAAATGCATTTAAAATGATTCAACTGCCCCGGTTATGAAAGGTTTATATTTTGGTTTTGGGAGCCCCAAACAACACTGACATGAGATGCAAGGTCAAAAAAAACACTTTCTTTTTTTATAATATACATTTATTTTTACCTTACAAACTATTTGTTTAGTGATTTTCATTTAATGCTGTGTTTGTGAGGTTTTTCTTAGTGGCTTAGAATAAATTAGCAATTTCATTTAGACCAGTGCTCTGTACAGTATTCAACAATGTAAAATTATCCCAATACTGCAAATAATGGCTTCCTATCATGCAGGAAAGACAGAATTGCACGGAGGTTGGACGGGATTGAGGCTGATGTTCCACCTGCTCTTACTACAAGCATGCAACATGCAGCAGGCCTGGTGACCAACCGACTACTGGAGGAGGACACACCACGCTATACACGTGCTTCAGATCCCAGCGATCCAGGCATTGTGGGTAGGTCACCACAGTTTATTTCTATAAGCAGACAACATACTGTACACAGGTAAAAAGCAAAATCACAATTACTATTTTCTATACTGTTATTTCGACATATGTTCTTGAAGTGGTCATTAACTGAGAAATCTAAATTCCTTTGATCTTTTGTTATATAAGAGGTCAATGTATTATAAAAGCATCCTTTAAGTTTTAGTATTCATGACTTTCTTGTTTATCTAAAAACAGCTTACAGTATATTGAAACCAGACAAAACAACAGAAATGTGAAATGTGCCACCTGCTTCTGCATCACTGCTTGTTTATAAAAACCCGATAACATTAAAAGTGGACCTTAGTGAACAGTACAAAATGAGCCAGATTATGACTGCTTTATTTTTTGTGTCTGACACATTGTGGACAATAAAAAAATCCTTTTGACTTACATTATGTATTTGTTATGTTGTTACGTTATAGTGAGGCGCTACAGCCGTGATGAGATAGAAGCTCCAGAGCGGCAATCCAGAGCTCGGACACGTCCAGATCCACAGTCATCCACCCACTCTGAGCCAGTCGGCCCTATACCAGCTAGTTCTGATGCAGCCAGCCTCAGCTCTAAAGCTGAGCGTATCGCGCGCTACAAAGCTGAACGTCGGCGACAATTATCAGAGCGTTACGGAATCCTCCTCGACCAGGAGGTGGACCTGGATTATGCGCCACGCTACACACGTGCACGGAGAGAGTCTGACCTGTCGGATAAAGGGGCTCCTCCTGACAGGGGACATGGTGAGAGCAGGACAAGGAGTGGGGCATTGCAAGAACAGAATGAAGGGCGGGACCGAAGCAGCAGCAGGTCTAAATACAGCAGTTCAGGAATCGGACGGGTCTTCATGCCTTCTGAACCTGCCCCCAATACTGCCCCTCCTCCATCAGGCTTTGATAGCGAACGAGAGAGAGAGAGGGCAATGAACTTTGAAAATTCTAGACGGGCACCTGACCGAAGTATGAAAGCACGCCCACAGGAAGCTCCAGTTCCAATGGAAACAACAACAGCCCAACCAACGAGAGGTGTCGCTGTTGTCACTGTAGCAAGTTCTCCTAGGACAGCACGCAGAGCTTCATTACCCACGACACGATATGGCATCTCTCCTGGAGACTTATTTATCGAGCAACAAGCTCAAAATATCCTCAACAGACAGGGGTAAGTATGTGTGCTCAGTTCTGGATCTGCTCTCTTAAAACACATGTACATGTATGCAAGGTCAAAAAACTAGTTTTCTCCAAAAATAGATTTAATTTACCACATTTTTTTAAATGATTCTTAAGCGACTGGTGTGAAGCAGTTAGAAGAATCAGTCTGTCTAAACCCCTCCTTTCCGTGGGCTCTCACTGCTGTGATTGGTCTACCGCTACAGCGTATGTCGGAAAAAGAACGTGGGGGGACATTATGCAAATTACTTTGTGAGCTACAGCTACATGACACACTGCATGAAAGATCATATTGGAAAAGGCAGAATAGGGGCACTTTAATAAACGCTAGCATATTAAAGGCGTTAACAGGTGCGTGGGTAGTTGCATTGGGTACATGACTTTTGGGTAAGGGTAAGACTGATTAAAAAAAAAAGTATTCAGAAAATTTTAAATTCAAGATCTGAGCTCTTGTTTAATTTTTGCAAATCATTTTATAAAGCAAGAAAGAGCAACAGGGTTAACAATTTCTATAATTTACTGTATCTTTCAACAAAGTGCCTCTGCAAGGACTTATGCTTTGGGTTTGTTTGAAGCTCTTGTACATACCCCTGGTAAAAATGCTGAATGGACCAGCTTTTGTGTTTAGTCAGGTTTAGACTCATGCCAGAGAGCTGGTGAAATAAGTAGAACTGTTTACTAGACATCAGCAATATTTGTACTCTGAAGCTGTTCTGAAAGATACTGCATTGCCCACTTCTTTCAAAGCTTGGAAGAGCTGTACATTTTTTTGAGGGTCAGATTAAGTGACTTATACTGTATGCTGAGATTTGCTGACCACAAGTTATGTATGTCATTGTTATTGTTATTATATGATTATATATAAAATCACTGCATAACTGTTATATTCAGATACAGATGCATGTGTTCTATCTATCTAAAGATATCCAGACTGATGAGATCCTTATACCTAAATGAAGGCCACGAAGGTAGTAATGATTTCAGAGACTAATTGAGGAACTTAATATGAAAATTAAAAACTATATAAGAAAGAGAGGATGCAATCAGGACAAATGAACAGATGTTTTACAGTACTTGTGATATCACAGTGTTTTCAGTTTAAAGGAGGACTGGTAAAGCCACGAGTGTGTTTAGTAATAGTGCTCAATGTCATAATGATGTTACTGTGATAACTAGGGTCTGGGCCTCTGTGTTCTTTAGCTTGGCAGTTCTCTCTCAGAGTGAGTGGTTCCTCAGGAGAAAAATGGACAGTGAATCATACTCTCAAATCAACTGGCCATCCAGGTATCAGAGTGGGAGTGTAACCCTTAAAATTTCCCCAGTTGACCTGCTAACTCAATTTTTCAACATTTGACCTTTGAGTCCATGCACACATAAATACATTTGCAGACTTAAGCTTTCATTACCTTGACATTCCCCATATACAGTCATTGTAGATCTTGGCAAACATTTCCCTCGTTAATACTGCTCCTTTATCCTTTTTTTTTTCTCAACCGTTGGCTTTTGTCCTTTACCAGAGACCAGCTACTAACAATGATACATGGATTCATTCATTCATTCCTTTTTTTCATTTTTCACTTCAAAATCATTTAACAGGTGGAGCTCATTTGTGTGTTGTGGAGCTGGTCGAAAGATTGGCAATAAATTAATACAAGTAAGGCACAATTGCTTGTTGATGTATTCATATTAGTCTCTCAATAGGATTTTAAATAACTGGACTGGACTTCCCAGCTATTGGAAAACATATTTCTGAAAAGAGAATATGTTGGCTGTTTGCTTTTTTGTATTTTTTTTTATATCCCCCTGAATGTTTAACATATTGATAACAAGCAAATGCTACCTGAAGAATTTGAAACATAGCCTCTTTTTTTACATTGGTTAGAGCAGGGTTTCTCAGATCTTACCCTGTAGGTCCAATGCACGGCAGTTTCACTCCAACCCTAAAAAACTCATCTTCCTGTGAATTTTTTTTTTTTTATTAACATCCTCAGGTGTGGTTTAGAGCTAAACACTGAAGTGCATTTTACCTCCAGGGAAGCTTTGAGAAACCCTGGTTTAGAGCATTTAAAAAATAAATAATATATATTTAATTTATAAGTTATACTCTGAGTCCGATGTCCTCAAACGAGGACAATTTAAAAAAAAAAAAAAAAGACGACATACATAGGCAAAGCAATTGTTTCTTAAAATCTGTGTACATTTTTAGTTTTCAAGATGTTTATTTTTTATTTTTTAACTTTTTATAAAGATGATTCTCCATTATGTTTTAACAATATAACATAGTGGAAAATTCTATAATATAGAATGATTCGATATACAATTCTTTGGCAAAATATCAGTGTAGAAACTGGTCATAAACAGGTTCTCTCAAACTATACAATGTATCTACTGTATCTACAAACTAAATCAAATTAGCATATTATTGGGTTTTTGGGGCAGCATAAAAAAGGAAGTTTAATTATGGGAGTAATAATTGACAAGATTTTCATATTAATATATATTTCATAAAATACTGAAATAGAATTTATTTCCCTATTCATTCATTATATCTCCCAAAATGCATAATAAACATGATTTTAGTCCCGGTGTCCTCATATGAAATCAATGTTTCATAACAGAAAGTCATACTTTAATTTCAGACCCCATAATATTTTCCCGAGATGTTGATTTGTGATGCTCAGCCTCGATACAAAAAAAAATAGCTGGATTGGGGATTGTAGAAATTAACAGATCTACGGGCCGATCCAGTTTATTTCTTCCTCCGTCGCAGCCAGTTACTGTAAATATAGGTCGCAGCATTGCAGCAGATCCTATGTCATTCATTAGCAGCACGTGTGTCTCATGCTGGAACATAAGCAACATGAAGCGAGTCAAAGAGTTGGCTGTGTGGAGATCAGTGTTAATTTCATTGACGAATAGTTTTCACAGACGAAAACGAAACGATAACGAGCAAAAACTAATTTGAAATGACAAAAACTGACGAAAATCTACTGACATTTTCGTCAATGAATAAAAACAAAACAAATGTTATGGAGGGACGACTGGGAAGAGATTATATCAGAACGAATGTGCTGCGTGGTTCGGAGGTTAGATGTGTACATGAACTCTATTCATAAGCTATCATACACTTGCTGCACATCTAATAAAATGTTCAAAAATCTCATTATGTGGGATTAAGAGAAGAGCAGGCATATGGATATGTTTGGATATGGAAGAGAGAACTCAATTGAGTCCGGTTTCTGAGCGCAGACACTGAAGCGCACACAAAATTGTCAGTTTTGACTAACATTCAGATAAACAGAGTTGATTATTACATGAATGTAAAAGGTAAGGAACATGTATCAGTGCATTGCCTTCGCGTGTATTCGGTTTTAAAGGGAACACAGCCTAATTTAGTTGCTATTGTCAAAGTCATGTTAATCAAGCAACAAAAGTAAATTCACTCAATGCTCCTGACTGAATCATGTAGCACTTAGTAGTTCTAAAGATTAATATAAATGTATTTATATAAATAAATATTTCTGCTTGAAAGAATTAATAATATAGTAAACAATATAGAATGCATAATTAACTTTGTATTAGTTTATTCTGGGGTTCAGCTGCTGTTTTATTTTGAGTTTATGCAGGACTTTGCACGTAATAGGTTTATAATGTTTGGTAACTTGTTTGATTGCTATTGTATGTTTGACCAATTCACTTTTGTTTCTACTACTACATTTTATTTATTTAAATTTATTTCAAGAAGTTTGATTACATTCTATTTTTAATTTGAATGCTCAATTGTTCTTTAAATGACAAATAAATAAGTATACAATGCATTACATCGGTTTTGTCTTAGTTAGGAAAGTAATGTTTAGTTAGGAAAGTTTGGTGCCTTTAGTTTCTTCTACATGGTGGAAGGAAGGTATAAGATGGGAGGTATGCAGTTTATAAAATTAATTCAACAATGGTATTGGATCAGTATCAGGTATTGACAGATATACAAAGCCCAGGCATCGATATGGGGACTGAAAAAGTTGGATCGGTGCATCTCTAATGAGGACGCAGCGTCTTAAGAGGATAGGGGGCTTTCACAACAAAAGAAACCTTTTCATAATTCGTAGAACTCTGTTTGGTATTCTGTTTGGGGAACTGAATCATCTCCTACTTCAGAGCAGGGTCTAAAACTGTCCAGAGACAGAAGTGTATGCTGATTGGCCAAATGCATATGAAACTTCATCTAACCAGCATATTTTAAAAAGCCAGGTACAAATATTTACTCCACGAACATGAAAAACAGTGTTAACATTATTTAGCATTTAGTTGTCTTCAGCAATGTTTTTTTCTCATCCTCGTAGATATGTAATACTATGTAATATGTAAAAATAAGTAGTAATGGAAGATTTACTCAGATTTTCATGCGCTTACATTCTATGTTTATCACCAAACACACAACAAAAACAGCTTGAGTTCTTGCCACCATTGCGAATGCACCCAGGAAAACAGCTCAAGGGGGTAAATAGGTTCTCTAGGAATCACCATGCTGGTTAGTTCCTAGAATTAAGGTCCTGGAACTACGAAGTGCGAAAGCCCCTATACTATTCTAAGAAGAGGAGGTGGTTCTTATTCTTGATGCGTGGGACGAAAATGTTTAATCTATGATCATCTCGAATAAATTTGATAACACTATCTCTCAGGATGATATTAGGTGAGATGTATATATTTTTTTAATTGAATGAATGTTAATTCCTCTCTTTCCCCCTCTAATGAAGAATACGAGTAAGAGAGAGACAGACAAGGGATGACATCTTAGGAAGGGGTTCTGATTCAGGGCCAGATGCATCTTCTGTCCGACGTCATCCAACAGTTGCCCCGCCATATTTAGCTCCACGACCTCAATCTGCAAACCAACCGCGTACACGGAGTTCTGAACCCCCAATCCAACAACCCAATCAGGAGACCCGTCAACAAAGGGCACATAGTGCGGAGCGGCCACGATTCCAGCGCACTCACAGTATGGAGTCGCCAGCATTTCAACATATAGTTTCAAGTGAAACTGGAAATCATCAGCGTGCCCAAAGTGCAGAACCCACAAACTATGAACAGAGTCCTGGTATACACCCTAGCACCATCAATCATCAGTCAGGATCTGGACAAATCAAGCGATCTGTACCAAAGCGAAATAGTCAAGATGCTCAAGACCCATCACAAATGCACAGACCTTCACAGCAACCACAACCAGCATACAAAGATCTTCAGCAGCCATTACCTAGTCCCAGAGATGCCCCACCACCTGTACAAAAGTATCGGGCTATCCTTCAACCAGTTCCTTTGGATCGGGACACTCGCCAACCAGCTCAAGCACGTGCATCCACTCAAAAGCCTCTACATGAACATGAACAAACCTTGCATTCACGTCTGTCACATTGTTATTATGGTCACAACCAACCTTTGCAGTATGGTTCAGTCCAGGCACTGCCTCCAGCATATGGACAAATTGGTCACTCAGCTCCTTCTCATACATCTAGCCATCTATCTCCTCCTTCAAATCCTCATGCAGATCACCCTGTGCCAGGACCTTCTAAGTCTGAGACACTGGATCCCAAAGGAAACTTGCCAATACCAGGTTTGACACCTGCTGAAAAAGAGGGTGAAGAGACTAGACGAAGGGCCAGTGCTGATCACATTCAGCCCATTCACAGAGAAGGTCGATCAGCATCCAGAGGGGATCCAGCTCCAGAAGGGTTACTTAAGAGCAGAAAAGCTGTGCTACCCTCAGAGATCCGCCGCAGACAAAAGAGTGTTGATGATCCCATGCGTGGACAAACTGATGAAGGTTTGGAAAGGCGGAGAATCAGAAGGATCAGCCAGTCAGAGGAAATAGAGGAGAGAGGTGGAAGAAAGTTGCACCAGTTGGATGAAAGGGAAGGACCTAATAGAATAAGAATTTCTCAGAATGAGGAGGGAACGATAGGAGGTGAAAAGGTAATTGGTCTACTAAAAGACAGAGAACAGCATGATGTTCAAAGGACCAGTCAGTCTGAAGAAAGAGAGGTAGATATTGGCACAAAGAATAGTTGGAAGGGTGAAGATGTGGGACGTGGTGTAAGAAAGATTGGTCAACGAGACGAAAACAAGCAAGTGGCTGGTATTAAACAGGGCATGGAACAAAGAGGTGTAGGGAAAGTGAACGAATTAAAAGAAAGAGAATGGGAAGTTGATCGAAGACAAGGCCAAACTGTAAAATCTGTTGAACCACTAGTGCTTGGTGATAAGGAAATAGGTCAAGATGTAGAGGAGCAGAAAGAAGGTCAGAGGTTCCTGCAAAAAGAAGTGGCAGAAGGGCATGGTAGAAGACGATGGATTAATCCATTAGAGAATGAAGAAGGGAATGTTAGGCGGAAAAGGATAAGCCAATCAGAAGATGATTGGAAGGAATGTAGGGTACGTAAAATTGCACAGTTGGATGAATGCGAAGTGCATCGAATGGGCCAGCCAGATGATCATTTAGAAAGACTTGAGAAAGGAGGGCAAAGGTTAAATACACGTCTACCTGTAGAAATGGTCACAGCTCCCACACAGCTAATCAAAGAACCACATTTTCCATACCATAGGGTGGGGGATGTTGGAGGCTATTTACAGAAAGGTTCCACCCTCCCACAAGCTCAACATCGAGTAAGCCAGGATGCAGCTGACCTGAGGCCAAAAGTGCGAATTCGCTCCATGTCAGATATTGGAGTAACTCAACGATCTGCTGCATTGAGAAGTCTGGAGCGTGCTGCCAGTCGAGAATCTGCAATGGTGATGGGTACAGGGCTTCATACTAGAGAGACAAGTGGTGTGGCTAATGGTGAAATGGGTACCTTGGACACAAGAGTTTCTGTGGCTAAGCTGAGACATTCCTACCTGGAGAGTGCTTCTGGACGCAGACCTGAGCTGTATGTGAACTTGCATGTCAGCATGCTAGATCAAAGTTTTATCAAAGATGATGATTAAACCCACTAACCTCTAAGTAATAACCCCAACAATTGGATGTGAAATTCTGTCTTTTTAAATCATATGCAGTCACTTGTGTTCTGCTCATCATTTAAAAGTTTAATCTGTAATTGATGAATTTTTGCCACTTGTCATCCCAGCAGTTTAGTCCAAACAGAGGAGTGTTGGCTTCAACAATGACTTTGCATTTAAATCACTTAATCTAATCTTATCCAACTATATATGGGCATCAGGATGGGATGCCATGGTAGAAAATGCTTGATCTTATTTGCCTTAACATTGCGTAAAGACATTGTGTTTTAGCTGATTATACACGATTATCATTGCTAACCAAATGTATTCCTATATTATTTTGGAGAATTGGGATAACTCAGACTGACTTATCTAAACTAGCTTTGTTGCTGCATTCTGTATTTTTAAAATCTCAGATGTGGAACCCCTAAGGTGCCCTGAGACTTTTTATGTGTACACAAAAAAGTGTGAGTGTTTTTTCTGCAGATGTTTCTATTCTGCGAATGTTGCCTTAGAGGCTTGGTACTAATATTCTTAAAAATGTGTCTTTTAAGACAATCTTTCCTGTCTAACAAAGGGAGTCTAAGGGAGACCAGGTTCCCATGGAGATCGATCCAATTGTCAGCAGTGACCGGGATAAAGGAACGCGCCGGCCGAGACGTTACATTTCCCCTGGAGATGACAGGAAGTCATCTGAGAGGTTTAGAACCCAGCCAATTACATCAGCTGAAAGGCTGGAGTCTGATAGGTACAGTGAATCAGGAAGTCAGGTGTCATACTGAAACCACTAATTTATTATCAGTAGTGGTGAATTGTCATTGTTTTATATTTAAATATCTTTAGTTTTTTAATAAATATAATTATTTTTTTACTAAGTGATATGTGCAAGCTATGTAGTTATTTTTTCTTTTCTTTTTGTGATAATACAATTACTAATACAAATACTTTTTGTAATTTTATCTTCAGGTCCTGTCTTAGTCCAGATCTTCAACATGCAGATTGTAAGTCAAAATTTTAAGTGATATCAACATCAGTCATTTTTGTTTTTCAAACCTTTGTGAATATTTAGTAAGTTTACCTCTCTTTTTTTATGTAGTGGATGAAGAAAAGATGGATGAGCGAGCTAAAATGAGCGTGGCAGCCAAGAGGTCTCTTTTCAGGGTACCAGATCTCTGAAGCATACACAACTCGTTATATGAAATCACATGAAACTAATAATTACAAAAACTCATGTACAGAATATATATGGCATTCAATTGTGGATTTTTTTTTCTGACTTCTTGCCTTGCAGGAGATGGAGAAAACTTTAGAGGGAGGTGTCCCCAAACCTCGGTCACGCAATGCTGCGGTGGAGCGGAGACTCAGACGATTGCAGGAACGTTCACAGACACAGCCGGTAACGACAGAGGAAGTTGTAATTGCTGCTACGTAAGTCATTTTCTACTAGGACCTAGTAGAAAATTCTACTGAACATCTTTACAGATAAAAAAAACAATGTTTGGTTGTAAGTGACGCATTCTGTGGACTTAACTTAATGTTGTTGTATTATCTGATAAAGCAAGAATAATTAACATATAATGACTTTGTATAGTATTTTGTAAAAATCCATAAAGCTCACATGGCCTACTTTGATAAGAGTTTTTGTTCTTGGAGCTTGTGGTCAATGGGAACTGTTTTAAAGTTTTAAGGTTTAAACCTATCATTGTCCACTCACCTTCTTATAGTCACATATTTGATGCTAAAAGAATCATAGATTTTTAAATTTATTTAATTATTTTTTTAAGCTTTGACCCTTATATTGCTTTTTGTTTTTGTCCTCCTGTAAAAGTTCCCCTGCTCCCCCTTCCCATGTCATCAATATTCAAACCACTGCTCCCAGAATTCCCAGTCCTGCTGTAGTCAGTAATTCCATGACTAGTTTCAGGTATCACTTGAATGCTTTGTTTTGTTTTGTGTACGTGTAAGAATATAGGCCTTGTTGTCTTGGGCTGCATGCTGTTTCTCAATGTGTGCATTACTTAATTTGGAACTTAGTGTGTCCTTTGACAGCATGATTGCATATTAATAGAGAATTCAAACCACACTTAAAAGAAAGATGAAAATTGCCCAGTTTCCCCCAGTTTATTAATCAGTTGCGACTGAAAAGTCTGAAAATCTCTGTGCCAGTATGCCATCTGCTGGTGGATTGTACATTCTGTTGTTAAATCTTGTTGGGAGTGTGAAAACTGAATGTCTGGAATGCAATTATGGGTTCATGCAGTTCCGTAATTTTGAAATGTGAGCAAGTGCCTGTGTGCATGAAAAAGAGTATTTTTAATGTCTGTGAGCATGTGCAGATGTTTTGGG
Organism: Enteromius thamalakanensis; assembly: GCA_032357475.1. Lineage (NCBI taxonomy): Eukaryota > Metazoa > Chordata > Actinopteri > Cypriniformes > Cyprinidae > Enteromius > Enteromius thamalakanensis. The sequence continues at coordinate 20,197,183 of JAUCMT010000047.1, read as the reverse complement.
TGTCTACATTAGCGCGTGGTCACCCAGATTAGCTGTAAACAGTCACATGATAAGTAGCAAAACACATTTGGCATTCTCTATGTGCTTTGAAATGTCAGAGGTGTCACCTGTCTGTCAACAGTTTTAAGAGTGACAGAGGGTGAGGGATTCACTGAAACTTGAAAGGCAAATAAATTAAGTACAAAAGCACAACAATGTATGCAAGTCCTATGTCTTTTTTCAAAAACTGAGAATGTGAACTGGAAAATTGACCAGGCAGTGAGTTGTTTGTGTGTTTATTAGGATAAAATTATCCGATTGAAACAACAGACTCTCACTGATTTAGTCTACTCAAAAACCAGTGGCAGTCTCATCTTAGTTTTACCAAAATACCTAATTAGCAAGATATCGGTGTAAACACAAGTATAACATTTTTCAAAGGTTTTTCCTTTTTACCAATAGCTATTTTTATTTTTTTGCATCTGTTTTTAAAAAGTTTAAAAAAAAAGTTAAACAACGTTTACAATTTTGCACAAATGCAGAATGGTCTAACATGCAACTATGTAGTATAATAATTTAAAAAAAAAACATTTATGGACACAATTGTCCCCAGCTGGCTGTATAAAATGTCATATTGCTCTCACAGGTCTGATGATTGAATCTCAAAGAAACAGACTTGCATAAACAAATGAATAAACTGTATTACTTACTGAATAAGTATACTTGATATAGTTGTTTAAGATGTGTTTTGTTAGCAGCCAGTGTATTCTTGGTCACCCGGTTATTATAGTATAACCTGTAATTTTCCTCTTAGTCTGCAGACATCATCAGCACATGGATCAACCCACCATGAGCAGGAGAAAGATGATGTTTTGAAGGAAGCTGTTCCAGGAGAAGAGGATTTGGGTCCTGAGGAGCCAGATTTATCAACACTAAGCCTTTCTGAGAAGATGGCATTATTCAATCGCTTGTCACAACTCTCTGGCCAATCAGCAAATGGACCCCGTCCTGACACACGTCAGCGTAGAGCTAACGCTCGCTATCAGACTCAACCTATCACCCAGGGCGAGGTTGATCAGGTGAGGCCTCCCTCTTTGTCTTCTAGTTCACTGCATTTAGAGTCTATTAGCATTTTTATGTTTAAGTTTAGTGTGACTATATGTTGAGAAAATGTGCTCTTTACCTTTAGATAATGTATTTTATTAAAGATTATTTAGCAGTTGTAGTTGACTCCAGAGACATTGTGCCATTCACAGGAACTTACAAAAGATGTAGATCTGTCCGGTCTCACAGATCAACCTGCTGTGACTAATGATTCTGTTGGCCCCCCTCAGAGCGAGCAAGTAAGACACTCTGGACTGAGGCTTTTGATTGGCTGGTCAGTGAGAGCTTTGCCTTGGCAGCAGCTGCTGATTGGTTAATTGCTGTTGCCCCAGCAATGTTGCCTTTCCAACTGGATACTTGCTACTGCAGTTTTGCATTATAACTGATTTTGCGGTTTCATGACTTAATTTCAAGAGACAGACCTGTTTTAATTTCTTATCTGAGTAACTGCACTTCACTCTGCCTGTGTTAATTTATTAAAGGGACAGATCACTCCAAAATTAAAATGGCCATTTACTCATATTTTTCCAAACTTTTTTAATGAATGAGATTGACAGAATGTTCATGCTGATTTTTCTTTGCACAGCAAGAGCATATGATAAGGCTACAAAATGTAATCTTTTCCTCATATGGCTTCAGATGATATGGTATATAGGCAAAAAGGAGTACATTTAACTGTATTGTACTTCACAACCTAAAGGTATATTACAAAAAGTACTAGTAATATTAAAAAAGTACTAAATAATATTAATATTATTGAAATAAAAAGCCACTTAATTTTCCGAAAGAGTACACTCTCATGAATTAAGTAAATCTTTTTTGTAAATAAGTACACTTTATAATGTCTTGCAAAATTTCTGAAGTACATTTTAAATAATTTTACTAATCTAGTCATGCTTTAAAGAAATGACATTGATTATAATTTAAAATAATCTAATTATATGTTAAATTTAATTTTAACAATTATAAAAATTAAATTTGTACAGTTTACTATCATTCCATGTCCATACATTCAGCACTGTTACACTGGTATAAGTGTAAGTTGGTCAAAATACTCTCCATTTAAACTAATTACAAGTAGACATTTTCACACGATTGCAAAAAAAAATAAGAGTACTTTATCACAAGGAACGAGTCACAACAACTTTTATGGTGCTTTTTGGTAAAGGGTAAATATGCAGCTAGGACATTCTGTGCAATAACTCCTTTTATATATCTTTTTACAACAAAAATATTTTCAGAGGTTTGGAAAGAAATGATGACAAAACATAATTTTCTTGGTGAACTATTCCTTTAAATAGGCAACTGTGCTTGTTATGAGAGACCATTTTCTCAAGAATGTGGAATTAGAATGGTTTAAATAGACTTTTTTTGATGATGGTTAGGAAAAAAAGAATCTGGTTTGTTGCATGCCTGAGAAGTTTACCAATGAAGATGTTCATCCGATCTCTGCAAGCTGCCTCTGAATCATGCGTCCTGCATATGACTTCTGACCTGTCTAGGCTCTTTTAATACGTACACTGCCTGAAAATATAATTATTCTCTCTATTTCTCCAGCTGCAAAATGGAAGAGTGAAGTTGGAACCTCTCTCTGCATCACTGGTCCGCTCTGTTACCGTGGTCACCGCCCAGGCCTCTGTTGCCACGGTGACAAGTGCTTCCCCATCAATGACCGCAGATGTTCGCATGGGGATCTCTGCGGCTCTGCCCACCGCTCAGGCCTTGCCCAGTCAGACAGTTTCTGCTCAGCTTCCAGCCTATGAGAGAGGAGTTCGATACTTCAGTCTCACGGAGAGTGGGGAAAGACCCACACCTGATGTTCAATCCCCGCCCCCCGCAGAGCAGCCTGGCCAATTGGCGTACAGCAAGGGTGTGGCTGACGAAAGTGGGCGGAGAGGAAGGCTAGGGTATTTAGGCAGAGAGGAGAGAGACCCAGAGCTCCCCTGTGCGACTTCCCCTCCGTGCACACATCCACTCACACACACACCCCCTCACAGCAGGGAAGACGCAGAACTGAGCAACCCACGGGAGAGGGAGAAAGAGGGAACACCCGTCTCGCAGGGAGGCTACCTCTCACCAGACGCCCTTCAGACGGCAAGAGGAAGCTTTACCAGAGCCGTCAGCTCAGGTAAGAATGGATAAAATGAAAAAGAAAAAAGGGGTTTAGATGCTGTGCAAACCAATCAGCTGTGTCTATTGTCTCTGTGCACAGAATCACACACATGCTGCACTGATTTGGTTAACCGGGTTAACCGGCCTCCAGCCTACATGCTGCTCGAGTCGAATGTGATTAGCATAATTTATCAGACATCAGGCGTGCGGCTCTCTTTGTCTGTTGTGCAAAACTAATGATGCCGAAATGAATCGGGCAGAAGTGGCTCTGTGGCTTTTGTTTGCATTCCCTGCCAAAGCTGTTACTATCCATTTGCCTGGAAGCACTAGGTGTGTGTGTGTGAATTGTTTAGTAGTAAAGAGGGAAATGAATGAAAGACGGGAGCGGTAAGACGGCTGGAAGTGTGTCTCGGCGCACACTGATAGACATTCTGTCAGCCTACAGAAAAAACAAAACACAGCGGTTTATTAGGTTCACGTTTGTCACATGTTAAGGGACAGCCATGATAGAAGAATGCGCCAGCGCCTTTCACAGGATAAAGGCTGTTTTTAACATTGTGTGTGTGTGTGTGTTTTGTGCGGCAGTGGTGCTTTAGGCTGCTGTCTGTTTATGTGTGTCATCTATTGATTGAGCTCTGTGATAAACACGACTCTGTGTGAGCCTATGTGGGTTTTTTTTTTTCCCTTTATCTGCTGCATTGAATAGCTATGCCTAAGATATTTGTCTATTATTAACTGGAAGGAGTGATTATAAATATTTGAATGTTTCATTAACGTTGAGATGTTTTTTATAGAATCTTATTTTATTAGTACTAATATAATGCCTCTGGTTAATGGGTCAATTTTGTTCCCTCGGCCTTTAAAAAAATCTAAATTTATTTTAAAATAAAAATTATGAATTTAATACAAATTTTTGTTTCGTTTTCATAAAAGGATTCATAATTTCACCACCATTTTATTTTATTTTATTCAAAATTAATTTCTTAATTAATGGTTCTCATTAAAATCTCAAGCCTATTAAACATTTACTGTGATAATTACTGTCATTGCACTGAAAGCTAGTAAAACAAATGAAGAGTTTATTTGCAAAATAAAGTTTTTGTTATAATGTTTTTATTGTGTGCGTTAGGTGTATTGTTTTATTTTTTTGACCTATTGCAAATAACCCAACTGAGTTTGCTTAAGATAAATTGAGAAAAACTGAGTTACCTCTTTTTGCAATTGAGCGCTTCAAATACTACTATGCTGTAAAACAAAATACATTCTAATTTTAAATAAAGTATATGTGTATATATATATTTTTTTTTTGCATCACATTGGACACAATGGACATTTGGTGGATGTTTATATAAAATTCACTAAAAAACACTAAAAGAGAAAATCTAAAAAAAAATGCTTATTTTTTCTTAATGCAAAAAAACTTTAAGTCTCTTTGTATGTGTTTTTAATCTCATGCTATATCTCAATGTGTTTCTCTAGATGTCTCTGATCCCAGCATTCCCGTGAGGACGGTGAGCACAGCTGAGGTCTCCTCCAGAAGTTCTTCTCACACCTCAAACGCTCTCACTTACCTCCAGCAAACCCAGTCCTACACACCTCCGCAACCTCAACCTCAACCAAAACCAGTGCAGCTCCCTCAGATTTGCTCACCAACCCACGCTCAAGCTCAAACACAACCCTACAGCCCGCCAACACCACCACAGACACAGGCCAAAGCGCAAACACACATCATTTCCGACTCTCAGGCTGCTCCACATCAATCCCAGCTGTTCCCTGAACCCCAGCGGCAGGTGCAACCCAGAGGCCTGCCGCTGACCCAGCCTAAACATCAAACCTTCCTTCCACCTCAGTCACATGCCTACATTCCCCCTCCACCCAAGAAACCCCCTCAAACCCAGCCAAAACCCCAGTGCTTCATACCACCTCCAGCAGAGCCCCAAGAAGAGATCCTGGGAAAATACGGGACATCTGGACTCGTCTTCTCCAAAGACCAAAAGCAAGAGATCCACGAAGATCCGGAGGCCATGACATCTATGTCAATCAAGGAAAGGTGTGTACTGGTTACTCCACTTCTACATTGCAAGTCAGCATACATTACATACAGTATGCAAATTTCAATCATACTTTATTTTGGACGGCCTTAGCTACGTAGCTATGTACTAACATAAAAAATAAGTACAACACACCTGTTGTAAAGTGGGACCTGTATTTTTATTAACCCTAACAAACCTATCTCTGGCTATAAAGTAACATATTCTGTATGCTTTGTTAGTTACACACATATATACACTCAACAAAAATATAAACGCAACACCTTTGTTTCTTCTCCTATTTTTCATGAGATGGACTTAAAGATTAAAAAAAAGGCATTTTATTGTGGGCAGTATAAGGTACACATGTGCACTACTCATGATGTCAGATCAGCATCTTGATGTGGCAAAGCAGAAGTGCTCACTATCACACGTTTAGACTGATTTGTGAACAATGTTTAAGAGAAATGGTAATATTGTGTATCTGGA
>JAUCMT010000047.1:20162997-20177896 GCA_032357475.1 Enteromius thamalakanensis | reverse complement strand
TGTTAAGTGTAAGCCAGAGTAAAGAGATGTGTCCTTAATCTAGATTTAAACTGACAGAGTGTGTCTGCCTCCTGAACAGTATTAGGTAAATTGATCCAGAGTTTGGGTGCTAAATAAGAAAAAGATCTGCCACCTGCAGTAGTTTTTGATATTCTAGGTATAATCAAATGGCCAGAGTTTTGAGAACGCAGCAGCAACCTGTTTAATGGCTTTGGGGACATATCCTAATGACAATGATGAATTAATAATAGACAAACAGGATCTATGATTTCTGGAAGCAGCTCTTTTAATAGTTTAGATGGAATAGGGTCTAACATACATGTTGTTGGCTTAGATGATTTACCAAAGTTTATACAATTCTTCCTCTCCTATGGTAGAGAACAAGTGGAATTTTTCCTCAGGGGATCTACAGTGCACCTGACTGGATACTATAACTGACAGCTGCTTTAATCTCTAATAATATTAATTTTGGAAGTAAAATATTGCATAAAAGTCATTACTGCTGTGTTCTTGTGAAAAGTCAGAACCTGTTGATGCTTTTTTTGTTAATTTAGTCACTGTATTGAATAGATATGTTTGTTTTCTTCTAATAGAGACGAAAAGTAATCAGATCTAGCCCTTTCTAATGCTTTTCTGTAAGTTAGCATATTTAACGAGCTACTAAGCAGCTAACTAGGTGTAACTGTAAAATAAAGTGTAACCAAAATATTTTGGTTGCATTTAATCTATTGCGCATTATAGTCAAAAAATGTATTCTTGATTCACATTTGTTCCTCTGGTGTTCTTTTGATTGAAGCACAACTGTTCCTTTTTTACATTTTCTTATTATCTTCTTTAAAATGTTCTTCTTGCCTTCTTAGGAGTCCCCGAGCACAGATTCCCGCTCTGAGTGCCGGGCATACAGTGCCTCTTTGATGCTGCCGGTCCTGCAGTCGCCGATCAGTACGGTTCTGGATGGTCAGAATGTGGGTCGAGGACATGGTCCGGTGGAAAACGGCTCAGACGACTGCATGCGCTCTCTGGAGATCAGCACGGTTGCTGTTGACGTCTGGCACATCCTAGAGTTCGACTATAGCCGACTTCCTAAGCAGAGCATTGGCCAGTTTCACGAAGGAGATGCTTATGTAGTGAAATGGAAGTACATGGTGAGCGCAGCAGGTTAGTAATGGTACCGAGAAAAATTTTCATTTGGTATAGGTTTATGTCCAGGCATATTGTCTAGTAAAATTATTAAACATCAGATATTAGAAAATTATTCTACAATGTAGAATTAGAGTATTAGAAAGTTAGAATGGTTTTCATACAATGTGCATAAATTCTATTACATTCTTTCTCAAAATTTCCATTCTATAATTCAGAAGTTTAGAATGCATCTTATACTGGTATAAAACTCCTCTAAGTGTGTTACTGTATCTGTGTGCAGTGGGAAGCAGGCAGAAACCGGATCAGGTGCGCAGTGCAGGTCCCGGCAGGGAGAAGTGCTGCTATTTCTTCTGGCAGGGCAGAAACTCGACAGTCAGTGAGAAAGGAACGTCTGCGCTCATGACTGTTGAACTGGATGAAGAGAGAGGAGCACAGGTAGGATGAGATACTGCACTAAAGTAATGTTTTGCAAACAAAGTGTTTTGGGAGGAGTGTTGGACGATTGAGCACGGCTGGCACTGCATTCCCTAATCTATCTCCTTGTTACACCTCCTTACTATAAATAGCCCCGGGGCTTGAGCCGGGCTCCGGGCCCTTGCCCTCGTCAGGGGTTCAAAGCTCTAGGGTTCGGAGTCCGCTGTCCTCCCGGCACGCCCCGGACAGCATGCCAAATTTGCTTTTATTTACCTTCATGACTGAAGAAGCGCGAACTCGCGTAACACACTTGACTGCTTTCTGTTCCACTCTTTCATTGCGCTTCTATGACTCATACTCCAGATGCAGGTCCAGCAGGGGAAGGAGCCGCCCTGTTTTCTGCAGTGTTTCAACGGAGGGATGATTGTGCATTCTGGGAAGAGAGAAGAAGAAGAGGAGAACATTCAGAGTAAGAGTATGGCATATTTGCAATGCTTCTGTTTTGTCCAGTATTTTGGGTTTGTGGACAGTGGAACTGATGTATGCTATTTGGATTTTGTAATGAAAATTAAGCACTTGTTTGTTATCATTGCCTTAGTTCCTGTGGGACCCGGAATCTCTTTTCGGGTCCCACAACAAGATGTTTTTACACAATATTGAATACAAAATCGCAAGCATGGCTATTTTAAATACATAATTTGTGTGTAATGAGTGCATTTGAGAACAATATGGCAACATTATTGTTTGAAGCATGTAGTCATGCAATTAGTTTCAAATACATTTACTCTGCAAGAAGCTGTATGTCAGCATATTAATATTTAGTTCGGCCCTCTGTAATCTGTTTCAGATGATTGGCGTCTGTACTGTGTGCGTAGTGAGATTCCTGTAGAGGGCCATCTGCTGGAAGTGGCGTGTCACTGCAGCAGTCTGCGATCACGAACATCGATGGTCCTTCTGAATATCAACAAAGCCCTGATCTACCTGTGGCATGGCTGCAAAACTCAAACCCACACACGGCATGTCGCTCGAACCGCTGCAGAAAAGATCAAAGAACAGTGAGGCATTCATTATTTTTTTTTTGAAAGGATAACTTGTAATTTATATCTACACATACTTAGTAAAATAAAAGTTCAGAGCATATGTTAGCATTCAAAAGCTTAGGGATTAGAAAGATTTTTTTTTTAATTGCATTGTAAAAAAAAAATTATGATTGAAATATCGTGTGTTTCCAAGACGGCCACTGGAAGCAGGACTTCACAGTAGCTGCAATGTGACCATTCATGAATGTGAGGAAGGTGGCGAGCCAGTAGAATTCTGGGAAGCATTGTGCAGGAAGGACCGCAAAGCCTACGACTGCATGCTTCAAGGTACAACACAACAGACAAGAGTGAGGATGAAGGATTTTGGAAGTTTGTTGATGATCTCACAGACAATAATACATGCAATAATGCTCAAAAATATATAAGAAAAAAAATCTGCTAATTAATAAAATGTATAATCGTCATTGAGTCGTCATTATGAAAAACTCATAATTATTGGAAACTGGCGAATTATGGCATAAGATGTAAAAAAATTCATAATGAACAATCAAAATGAATATTTCAGTATGGCACACGACTTGTCTTAATTTTGACTTTGTATCTTTTCATTTAAATTGTTTAATGTTTTCAACTTTTTATCTCACAATTCTGACTGATTATGAAATTATAATTTACAAAAGCATAATTTCTTTCATAATGTGGTAGAAATTGGCTCACTTATGTTTACAAGCCATAATGCAAAAGAAAATCAAAATAATATTACTAAGAATTAACTTTAAAGAATGCATCACTCAGCCTGTCCTTTTTTTCTGCTTCATCCAACTTTTTCAGTTTTTATTTCTGTATTACTTTTTTCAGACCCTGGCAAGTTTAACTTCACGCCACGTCTATTCCAGCTCACTAGTTCTTCGGGTGAGTTTGTTGCGCAGGAGTTTTTCAACCCATCCAGATCTGCAGACCTTGTCTGCTCCCTGCCATTCCTGCAGGAAGATCTATACTCTGCCCCTCAGCCAGGTAAAAAGAAACGACAGACATGAACTCCTTTTTGGAAACAATGATACATACTGATGCATGTTTTTCTCCCTTTCTGTCTATTTCTAGCTCTGTTCCTGGTGGATAATTATCATGAAGTTTACCTGTGGCAGGGCTGGTGGCCGCAGGATACTGAAAGCACCGGTTCTGCTCGCATCCGCTGGGACGCAGACAGGAAGTGTGCCATGGAAACAGTGTTGCAGTACTGTAGAGGTGATTGACACCCTTATTGGCCAATCATCTTTTAGATCAACTGGAAATGTGCCTTGCAGCTTGTAAAGTTGTATGCTTCTTCACATGCAGTTTTGAGTCCAATTATGCTGTAAATACTGATGCCTCTTTTTGTTTAGCAGAAAAGAACGAGAAGAAGCCACAGAAGTCCTACTTGATCCATGCTGGATTAGAGCCTCTGACCTTCACAAATATGTTTCCCAGCTGGGAGCACAGAGAGGACATTGCTGAAATTACAGAAAGGGTGAAATGTTGAACATGGATTTCTGATAACAACCAAATTGAAAAATAAGAAAGCAAATAGAAAGTTTTCGCAGAACTTAAATTATTGACTGACTGAAATTGTGATGTTAAATTAGTGTGTTCAAAGGCAGGATAAGTGATTCCTGGAAGCCAATGTTGATATTTAAAATCATCAAATAAGTAGCTCTGCCCAACAACAATTAGAAAGAAAGCAGAACCTAAATTACACGGGACGTGAGCGATGTGACAAAATACTATAAAAGTTATTATAATCAGTGATGCCGTCTACACCGGAAGAATGCCACATATCTCAGACAGAAACGTTCTATTTATGACGTGCTAACACACATTCAATTGGTCGCTTTATTGCGTCCAGTGTAGGCAGACTTTATCTGTCGCGGCGCAGTGATTGGTGAATAGATATAATAGAGTATAATAAATATTTGCCTATCGAGGAGAACCAAAGCAACCTCAGCAAACGATCGCAGGCCTTCAGCCCCATGAGTTTACATGGATCCTTTACATGGACAGATATTTTCCTTTTTTATCTTTCTGTTGCTTGGCTCGGCTGTTTACTGAATGCACTCTCCTCTACATCATTAGTAGACACATCCCTTATTGCTGATTGGCTACAAGTGTGTTTTGAAACTATGCCTTGACTCCGTTTTCTAAAGAATTTTTCAAAAAATCACTTACCCTGCCTTTAAGGGGATTGTTCAACCAAAAACACTCCAGTTACACTCCATCATTATTTACGCAAGGTCCAGTTGTTGTCAAGTTTCAAACCAAACTGTTCCTATTGATTTCCATATTATTGTTTTCCATACTTGGCAAGTCAGTAGCTACCAAGCTTTCTGCTTCTTTTAGATCTTGGCTAGAAACTAGAAAATGCGTATTAATTGTACAAATTTCAAAGGATGGTGTGTTTGTGTGTGCGCAGGAGGCAGAGGTGTGTAATCAGATCATTCTGGTGGAGGATGTTCTGGCTCGACTGTGTCAGAGCACTTATCCTCTAACTACACTGCAAACCCGTCCCCTTCCCCATGGCGTCGACCCCCTGAGACTCGAGATGTATCTGACCGATGAGGACTTTGAGGTAATGGCATGCTCTTCTGAGAGATAACCTGTGCATCTTGGGATTAATGTAAAAGTGTAAATCCAATGCAAAAATGTTCACGTCCCTGAATAATCTATTCACATTTTTTGGATTGTTTATAAGACAGGAACAATACGTGAAAACATAAGTGTACGGTAGACTTCAGAAATATAACAACCAGCAAACAATCTAGAATTTAAAACAGGTAATAAACAAAAACTCAATCTACACTACAATTTTTTTTAAATTTAGATATTTGCAAAAACAAAATAACCAGTTACTTATTCATTTTTACTAATGTATGTGTTTCAGTTCCTTTTTTTTAATCTTTTGAAAGTAAGTTGCCAAATTGAATTGGTTAAGCAGGTTGCTTATATTAATGGTTTCTTAAAGTATTACATGACTAGATACTAAGAATGGAATGTTTTGTTTTAGGCGGGGGTGTAGGGAATTCTGAGTGGGTAAGTATGTCTGATATTGACATTGAAGTCACTGAGAGAGATACAGTATGTTTCTGTAGCACTATTTCCTGACAGCTTCTTTTTTCTGCTTAATTTTTCTCTCTGTTTCTTGCACACTTTGGATTTCTCTTGTCCAGTTGAATCTTGGAGAACTTAACTAAACAAATCACTCAAGCACACATGCATGCACAGAGCGCGCGCACACACACACACACACACACAGTGTGAACAGATTTTATCCTCACAAGATTTTTATCATCAATACAAATTTTTGAAAATGATATACTAAGAGCACAGTCTCCTAACTAGGCGTGACATGATAAATGTGTAATAAATCAAATCTCTTCCACATTAGTGTCACACAAATAGTGATTGCTGTGACAGAGCCCCCAAAGGTGACAGAGACAGAGGGGACAGAGACCCCTGGACCAATGCACATTAAACTATAGTCTCTGATAAAATCTGTACATTTGTGTTTTTCCCAGTTCAACAAGACTGCATTAGGGTTTTCTTGAAATCTGTGGTCTTAATTTAGACCAGTGGTTCCAAAGGAGGCCCCCCAACACTGCACATTTTGCATCTCTCCTTTGTCTGACACACCTATTTCAGCTTTTGGAGTGTCTGCTAATGAGCTGAATCAGGCGTGTTTGTTTAATGAGACATGGGAAGCATGCAGTGCTGGGAGGCCTCCAGGAATGTGGTTGGGAAGAACTGATTTAGACAATCACAGTCAATGTGCATATAAAGTCTTCCATTGGTTGGCAATCCATTGGCACCGCCCAAACTCACATCATTGGTTGCGTAGGTTGTTAAGTCTGTGATTGACTTGGTTAAAGTTAGGTGTGTTCTCCTTGAAGTGGTGCTGCAGCTACCGATTATGACTGCAGTGCCACTTTAAGTCAAACACACCAGAGGTGCTTCTCAATATCCCAATATCCCTCCTTGTTTCCTCGCTCCTCTATCCTACATCCTATGACCCAGAAACCAATTGATCTCGGCCATATTTTAGGACAAATCTTTAAATGGAACCGTGAGGAGGATTTATGAAGAGTAGGGTTGCCAACTGTCCTTTGAAAAACGGAATCATCCCATATTTAGAATCAAAAGTATGCATCCTGTATTGAGCTGAAAAGGGACGCACTTTGTCCCGTATTTCCATGAGAATCATCTGTAAAATGTCAACGGAATTAACACTTTGTATTTAAACGTAAGGTAAACTTATTCCCAGGCCCTCTCCTGCTCTGTGACTAATGAGCTGACAGCACACTTACACACAAGTATGACAATACAGCAAAGCAGCATGGGTGACAGTGACACAGACATCAGTGTTAACTCAGTGGTATTTGCATTTATGCATTTATTAATGCATTTATTTGCAATCACAAAAGTACATAATTCGCTTTAAAGTCTTGCTGATTAAACATTTTATATGTGTGCTGTCCAGATTCACTTATCCAGCACATACACCTGAAACGCGCGCACTAAAACCTGTCAAATAGCGCCTAATTACTGAACTAAGATATTGATCACATGTGATTGTGGTAATACTGTCAAAAACACACAGCGTTAAATACAGTTGCTTGTGTCTAAAGTGAAAGTAAACAATCAAGAGAAAAACGTGCCAGTATATAAGTATTGCAATATCGCCCACCCCTACCTCTGTAATTTGCAAAATAGTCTTAAAAAAAAAACTTGAAAATTAATTGATTTAAAATTGTGAATCGTGATTTCCTCAGAAAAAAATTGTGATATAATATTTTTTCTAGGGCCGGGACTTGATTAAAAAAATTAATCTAATTAATTAGAGGCTTTGTAATTAATTAATCGAAATTAATCACATTTTAATCGCATATAAATATTTGAACTGAGAACAGTGAGAAGTACGTTTTTTCATATGAATTTTTAGTATACCATTGAATAATGACTGAATACATAAGCTTAGGCAATAAAATATTGTTTATTTTTGTTCAACCAAGTCCAACAGACCAATAAAGTGCCGTGCCTGATTTCACATTGAGCCGTATACTACACACAGCAGTGAACAACAGCAGTGTGTAGAATGTAAAATCACGCACCTGATGGCATTTACCGCTGATTACAGGACCGGGTTTATTGGCAAAACGCGCAAACATATCGACCAATCTGGATTGTGCATCCCTACTTTCAAGTACATTCAGAACATTAGAAACGCTAGTTGGTGCTTCAGTATAATCGGTCTGCCGAAACTCATCCAGTGATAAATGTTTGATTAAAATGCGTTAAAAAATTGTACGCGTTATTTTTGTGTGATTAATTAATCTAAATTTATGCGTTAAAGTCCCGGCCCTAATTTTTACATTTCATTTACAGCTGCTGACATGTTCTTTTAATACCTGCAGGAACGCACCTACATGACAATTACAGTTAGATTCAATAACATACTTTTAAGTTTTACCTTTGATATTACTGCAAAAAATAATATTAGCTTAAATAATATAAATTAGCTTCAAATAATTAGCTCACTGACCTTCAACAGGGACATGTACTATTGTGAAAAAGTCAATAAACGTCACACATTACATTACTTATGTTTTATAATACTTAAATATGTGCTCATATTTGCTGTAACTTTGCATGAGCACATCAAGTTCAGCTGGAGAAAAAAAAAAAAGTCAACCTCTTTTTTTTTTAGATGGTGCCATGGTGACTGGGACAGCTGTTTTTTTTTTCTTTTTGAGGTTTCATCCCAAACATGGTAAAAGTATAATATCTAAATATCCAAATACAATTTAAGAAAGTACTGTAAATGTATCTGCAATCATGCAAGGTGCACACTGAATTAATGCATGACACCTGGGTAGTTTGTGTCAGCATTCACAGGCTGAAGTTGTCATCAATTGCTTCAAACGTCTTTTGAACTCACTATTGATTGGAGGCCATGACAGCAAAGGGTCATGCATGTAATTCTGCGATTCCATAACCATTATGAAATGTTCTTTCTCCTGTCCTTATCATATATTCCCTTCAGCCCTTTTATGCTTCAAATAAAGAACTTTTATGCCAGCCATTAACATGCTTTTATGTGGACGTTAAGAGATAATTGCTACCTTCGAAGTTCCATACAAACCGTTTGCGTTGATCGAGAGGGTAGAGCAAACGGGCCAGAGCAAAGCCAACAGTGTTGACTTCCCCATTTATCAAAGGCTCTCATTAACAGAGACAATATCGATCTGCCAGTGCTAACGCCACTGGGAATCTGCATCGCGACATCTCTGTTCGGCAGAGCATTCACGGCCACCCTGCTCTAATTAGACAGAGTGAAAGTTGTCCACTGCGTCACATCTAACACGAGCGAGTGGAGCGATTAGATGAACTCTGAAAGGAAGAGCTCCTGTCCTTAATCAGGCATCCAAGGCTATTAGCCCAATGTGCTTGTGTCCTTGTGTAAAGGTCACATGTCATGTCCCACAGCTCTGAGAGACTAAAGGGCATTTGTCTGTTAAGTGTGCTGGAGAAGTCAGTAATGATCTGGCTTAAAACTTTTGCCACTGTAATGCAAAATCATATAATGAAAAAACTCCCTAAAATATAAACCCATCAGAGCCTATACTACAATTTTTTATACAATGATATGCAATTTACTGATCATGCGATTATATGTTCGATCCTGGAGAACAAACAAGCTCATAACATGTTTATGCACTATAAATTACAACTTTGTACTATTTCTGTAAAGGGTAGGTTTAGGAGTGGGTTATGTGTGGTCATTTTTATGAATTATTTTGTACGAATTACCGTGAGAATTGTGTAAAAAGTTCAAACATTTAAATAAACACATTTTTATTGGTAATGACAGTCATATGTAAATTTATGATGACAGAATAAAAAATAAATACAAAAAATCCCAAATCAAATAATTTTATTAGTAAATTAGTATTTATTAGTAAGTCTATTAGTAAATCTGGCCCTAAATTATTTATTGAGACATGATTACATAATTTGTCAAAACAATAAGCATTTAATTGTTCAAAATTCTGTGTGCCCAAACAAGCCAGATTATAATTAGAGAGTAATTCCAAAACAATTAAGATGCGTGGAAAGTTCTGCACTTTATCTACTGACAATGCTCAAATTACAGGGATTGTCCACACAAAAAATTAAATGCTGTTACTCTCTACTCACCGTCATGCCGTTCGGCACCCATAAGACTGTCATTCATTGGATAAATATAATTTAAGAAATTTTCGAGGAAATCCAAGAGCTTTCTAACCCTGCTTAGACAGCAACACAACTGACAAGTTCAAGACCCAGAAAGGTAGTAAGAACATCATTGAAATATTTCATGTGACACAGGGTTTCATAAAAAAAGAAAAAAAAACACCCAATTTACTACTCAAAACTAGCTTAATCGCTTCTGGTGGGGCAAATTACACATTATTCGATAAAAGTCAAATTCAAGGGGCTTAATATCATGTTTTTGGGTTTGCTTCAACCCACTGACATGAAAAACATCCAGAGGAAAGAGCATTAAAGTAGCCCAATTTTACTGGAATACCATGGCAACCATGGTTGCAACACTGATGTGAAAGAAAACAAAGTTTCATTATTTGTTGAATAGTTTCATTTTATTAAAAAATCTCCATTTTATCAATCTGAAAAACATGCAGTTTAAAATTCACGTTTTAAAACTTAAGTTTAGATGGGTTTTAGGCAAAAAACATAAAATTGTTCAGCCAATGGTATTAAAAAATTGCTTCAGTCTGTCTGCATGGTCTTGCAGTATCATTCACTGACAATTCAAGTCATTATATCTTATTTCTTCCACCAAACTATGTGTCAATCCTTTACTATCATTTTGGTCCCCAAGCTAAAATCTTTACCAACTTAAAATTTTGTAATCACCCATGTCAAACAGTATTCTTGTTTTGACAGCACTTACTTTTCAAACAAGCTGCGGTCACTAACATGCTGCTGTGACAACACGCCGACTCCAACAACACATGACCTTGAGGTTATTTTTCCATCGAGTCAGTCTCCCTCCAGCTGCACATCTGGGGAATTTCAGGAGGGAAAACAAGATGGCTTTAGATTTCTAGAATCTTTAAAAGGTCACACATCCAAACAAATGCCAGCAATGCCAAGTCTTTTCCCCCAAGAAATAGGGATCTGGCAAACAAAAAGTCAGACTACATGTGGAGAGACATTTTTTATAATGGAAAAGGTTTTATTATGAGTTTGGCCTTTAATTAAATACTTTGGATTGATTATTTTCTGAAAGCTGAACAGGAAGCAATGCAGCGTTTGCTCTAACAGGTTGGGGCTTTTACAGTATTTTTTTCTCTCTCTGTCTCTCTGTTTGAAATAACATGGTTAAACTGCTGTTACTGACAAACATTTATGATTAATTGAAATACACCTAATTTCTGTTGAGACTACAAAAAAGAAGCCATATGTGAACATGGTCCAGAAGGTCCCGTCATGTCCTGTTGGCCAAGGCTAATTTAAAATGGACTGTTTCAAAGTGGAAAGTGTTCTATGGTCAGACAAGTCCAAGTTTGACATTCTTGTTGGAAATAACAGATGTCATCGCCTCCAGGCTAAAGCGCAGAGAGACCTTCCAACATGTTATCAGCATTCAGTTCAAAAGCCAGCATTTCTGATGGTGTTGGGGTGCATAAGTGCATATGTTATGTGCAGCTTTCATGTTTTTGAAGGCACTATGAGTGCTTAAAAGTATATAAAGGTTTTAGAGCAACATATGCTTTCCTCCAGACAATGTCTATTTTAGGGAAGGCCTTTTGTATTTCAGCAGGTGTAACATCAACACCAGGTTCTACACCAGGCTCCTACCCCACTGTCACTCTCCGTTCACAATCGGCAAGCATAACATTTGAAATGAGCTCATGCTGTGCATAAAAGCGCAAAATGTATCAGTTTAAACATTTGTAAACATTTAAATATTGGCTAATGTTATTTGAAAGTATTTTAGTTTTCATTTTATTACAAAATAAAATAAAAAAAAAAACATGTAATTAAACTAATGTATAAATGTAATATCAGACTCATAGCTGTGCAATATGACTGTATATCAGCATGCTGTGATTACCCCTGGCTGAACCATGTCGCATTTTCACACGTTTACAGGGTGTGCACACAAAATATTTTATACAAAAAACAGATTCGTACCCATTATTTGTTTAAATCAAACTATTATCACATATCCAGCAGCTACTGGAAAGGACTGAAATGTCTGTCCAAGATGCAACAATAAAATAAAAAAGACCATCATTAGATATTACTGCCATTGCAAAAGGTCGTCTTTTTTGTTTGTACTTGCACATTTGAAGCATTCAACCCTTGACTTCTGGTTGACAGATAATGCTTTATAAGTCCTCTGGGTGTGACATTTAATACTGAGGTTAGCACAATGTAAAGGTGGCCCAAACAACTTCAAGGAAAGGTTGACTTCATCCAAGCGTCACAACCTGCAAAGCAGTCCATTGCCTTCAGGGTTTCATTTCCTACACTGTGCAAGCATGGCCTTCTGGATTTTAACTCACTCAGCTTTTTGTTATTGTTTTTTGATGTGCATTGATTAATTTCTGATGTATTGTTTTGGGATTTTGTTTTTATGTAGTTTCTCCCACACGTCACATCTGGGATTATTACTTAGTTACTTGAAGAATATTTCACATTAGAAAGTTCAGTTGGTTGATAGTACGTTAATAGACATATCACAGCCCAGTATGAACACCAATCATTATGCCGACACAGGTGAGTACTGGGTTTTCTGAACATACTATGACCTTGCCGGTTACTTTAATTGTTATAGGGAAGAAGATTCAAACGACTGCTTTTATTGATTCTTGGGCAGAGGGAAATTTTATTGATGAGAGTTTTGCTAAGCGCTTGCATCTCCCTTTACTTTCACGTGGGCCATGAGTGGTGGTCGCAGCCCTAGACGGACGCCCTCTAGGGTCCGGAGAAGTCACCTGCACCACCCAGGATCTGAAGCTTCTTGTTGGACCCATGCACTCTGAGAACATTCGGCTATTCACCATTCAATTACCGGAGCACGACATCATCCTCTGCCTTCCTTGGCTGGAACTCCACAATCATTTCCTGGGCTGAACGACAGATCCTTCGCTGGTCCTCATGCTGCCACGCTTACTGCATCCAGTCAGTTCAGACCCCAGAAATCAAACCACCCAGGCCCCAGCTCAAGGTGTCCCAGGAGGAGGACTTCAGCATTCTGCCAACAGAATGACCTCAGGGACCTCAGGGAGGCCTTGAGCAAGGAACGAGCCCCACAACTGCCACCTCATCGTTCCACGGATTGTAAAATCCAACTCCTGCCAGGGGCTGTGCCACCCAAAGGCCGAATCTTCCCACTTTCACAACCTGAGATCGAGAGCATGCAGAAATACATTCAAGAGGAGCTAGCTAAGGGATTCATCCGGTCACCCACACACCCACATGCTGGATTCTTTTTCGTTAAGAAGAAGGACGGGACCCTCGACCTTGCATCGACTACAGGGGTTTAAATAAAGTTACCGTAAAGTACCACTACCCTCTGCCTCTTGTCCCAGCCGCAGTTGAACAACTTCAAAAGGCAAGACAGCCATGAAGGGGTAACCATGGACGAAAGCAAGGTGACCACTGTTGTGAATTGGCCACGCCCTAAGACCATAAAGGATCTCCAAAGATTTCTGGGATTCGCCAACTAATTCGATTTCTTAGATCCTACTGCCATGAAAGACAGAAGAACTGAAGCCAATATCTGCTCTGGGCGGATATGCCCAAAATTCGCTCCAGAAACCATCCACTGGTATGACACCTTTTAAATGTATTCTCGGCTTTCAAACACCAATGTTCCCATGGATGGGAGAACCCACAAAGCTTCCTGCTCTGGATCACTGGTTACAACACAGCAAGGAGACCTGAAACCAAGCCCATGTGCACCTGCATGGAGCAGCCGGCAGAACTGCGGCTCAAGTGGACCATCATCAACGTCCTAATCCCAGCTACGAACCTTGCTCTCGACCCGAGGACTCCGCCTCCAAAGACCTTGCTGCAAACTTAACCCAAGGTATGTGGGTCCTTTTCAAATACTTAGTCAAATTAGAGCTGTGTCATTCCATTTAGCATTACCCCGTCAATACAGAATCTCAGCCACTTTTCACGTTTCTTTGTTGAAGCCCGCTGATGTGCCAGAAGGACAGAGGGGCCTAGACGAGGCCGCCAATCCCAATGAAATAAAGAGTTGCAAATGGATCTATGGTCTCCTGAGAATGTGTTACAGATACATTGTTTACTGTAAGTCATTACGGTAAGCACAAATTGGTTGATCTAACTGTCATAAACTGTCACCCAAATTTTCTACACATTTCTTTTCATATACAGTCTTTTTCAATCAACATCCCACATACAGTAATGTAAATGTGCCAGTGTATACATTGGTTGTGTCTTGTGTTTTTGTGGAGGAGAAACAAGCAAAATAACTGTTTTGAATTAATTGCACCAGTGTGTAAAACTATGTTGTAGTGCATGTGTTTTTGAGGGCTTGTGTTTGATGTCTGAGGGCAAAGTTTGTTTTTTCAGCAAAAGTTTATGGTTTTGAGTGAAGAGCTTCATTTTGACCTGAAAACAGGATGTTTGGGAAATTGGGTGAGATGTTATGGATTTGTGTTTACTGTAGTGAGAATATGAGGCATAGTTTCAAGAAATGTTTTTAAGCAATCCAGAAAAACTGTAATATTCCAAGACTTTTGAGGCAAAACGAGTGATTGATTTGTGAGAGGAATAGACAGGTAAATGTGATAACCATTAAATATGACACCAATTTGCTAGTATTTCAGTAAAGTACTTTTGCTAAGGTATTAAAAATTATAATAATATTAATAATAAATAAATAATTTAAAAAATGCATTATTTTATATGGTCCCACTTCATATCAAGTGTCCCTAATAACTGTGTACTTACATTGTAACTAGATGTGTATGTAGTATGTACAGTAACAACAGTATAAGTACACATTGATACATAGTATCTACAGCTGTGATATTTCTTTAACTGCACACATGTAACAACCCTCCGAATGGTGTGTATAAGCACATATGTGTAACAGGACATTGGTAACAACACTTTTTTCTCTTCACTAAGTAGTCAAGTAACAGGAATCAACAGTATGTATAAGAGTAACTGGAACAGGGGGTGATCAGGGGGTGTAGTTGGGTAGGTTTAGGGATATGTAAAGTGGG
>JAUCMT010000047.1:20106962-20154630 GCA_032357475.1 Enteromius thamalakanensis | reverse complement strand
ATATATATATATATATATATATTTTACAACTTAGTTTGTAAAATCTTGTAGTGCCTCGTCTTAACCACTAGCTCGCAACACAGCCCAATAATGGATCCTGGATAAACATAAATGTCCAAAAATACAGACTTGTCCCAATCCCTACCCCTAAACCTATCACTATCAAAAATGTAAGCCTAAAATCAGTGGGAAATGATAGCTGATTAGAAGCACCTAACCCTGATCAGTTATTTCTTTCAGATCTGATTGGTTGATTGGAATATTGCTGCTGGATCAACTTTTTTGTCTTGTTCCTGATATACTTGTACTTTTTGAAATCACGCTTACCTTACAGGAAACCTGCAAATAGTTTGTGTGCTGATATTACGAACATTAAAACATCA
Organism: Enteromius thamalakanensis; assembly: GCA_032357475.1. Lineage (NCBI taxonomy): Eukaryota > Metazoa > Chordata > Actinopteri > Cypriniformes > Cyprinidae > Enteromius > Enteromius thamalakanensis. The sequence continues at coordinate 20,154,247 of JAUCMT010000047.1, read as the reverse complement.
TGACATACAATATGGATAAAAATATTAATGATTTGCAATTAAGATGGACTTAAGACATCATAAAGCAGACATTGTGGCTTTCAATGCTTACGCTTCCACCCAGGGACTGCTTTGCCACCCAAATTCTGCATGTCCATCTGGCTTTCTCTATTGACAGTCATGTCTGTGTATTCAGAAGTCGACTTAGGAGTGGGCTAATATTTTAACTGAAAATCAAGATTTTTTTGATCAGGCTTAAAAGCATAAAGCATGTTTCAGCAGACATTTTTGGGGTCTTTAACAATTGTTGACTGCTTGGGTATTGTTTTCACGTTGAAATCATATTTATATACAGTTAGTCAGGTAAGTTTACATTTGAGGGTTGACCCTCAGTAATATTCTACAGTCGTAGCTTCTTACTTGAATAGTAAACATGATCATGCTAATAAGGGGTCAAATCCACTGTATATTATCTAGGAAACAGTTCATCTGGAACGGCCAATGACTGCAGTCACAATATCTTATTAGTGCTCTGTATCAACAATAATATACCTCATGCCAAAAAGCTTTAGGGTGTTGTATTGAATAAATACTGTCAGTGTATGTTTGTAATAGTTTGTCGTGTGTATAATCTGAAAACTATGCCATGCAATTTTAAAACATATCAGCTGTGGCTCTAATCGAAAATATATGTGTCTGTGACGCACATAATACGCCATTCTGACTTGAAAAAACAAACCCTGCCCACCATCTGCGTCAAGTCACACTGTGTGTGGTTTCCAAGCATGTTCACAAATGTGAGAATCTGAAGCTCCCACCTCCTCCATGATAGCGCAGTAGATTTAGTTCTACTGTGCTAACATCTGATCGATGCTTTCGCTTAGTTTATTTGTTTTCCCAAGTTTCTTGGACCTTCAGGCTACACTGGGTATTTTTTATTCTATTAAACCTGCAAATAAACAGCGTTTTAGGATTTGCAAAAATGTTACAACAAATTAAGCTTTTGACGTCAATATCAAATGATCATTCTGTACATGCCAACTTGGGTTCATAGGGTTATTAAGGCAAAAGGGGGACATAGTGAATGCATAAAAAAGCTTTTCTGTTTTAAATTTATTTTTTAAGCTGAAATATTTTTACAAAATTTTGTCAGATTTTACAAAATTAAAATAATAACAGCATATATATATATATATATATATATATAAACAAAATGTGGGTCCATAAGGTCAGTGATATATGCATTTCCCTGCATATATATATAGCAGTAATATTGCTGATATTGTTATAATCATAAAATATTATATATTTTCTAAATATTTTTTAATATGTGCTATATATTAACATAGATCATGTTTCATCTATATCAATGTATATTATGTTTTTTTCTGTACTTTCAATAAAGCACTTGACCGCAGTGAAAACTACAAACCGTGTAATGATGCAGTGAGGAAATGCAGGCTGCCAGTGCCGTGGGTGTGTGTCAGTAGGAGTGTGGTAGTGCGTGATTGTGCGCAGGGGAGGTGAGAATCTATGCATTTATAAATGGGTAAAATTGTGATTCATTTCCGCCGGCTCATCAGGTGTGGGAGGCAGAAACACCTCTCTGAGTTTGGACCCTAATGACTTTATATGAGCATGAATTTTCAGAAGGGGAAATCTCTTTTGCATCAGCTCAGATCCATGATGCGTCTGAATTAGATCATTCATCAGAGGAAAGCACTGCATTTATTCGGGACAATAGGTCATGGACTGTTTTTACATTCAGGCCCCCATGAGTTTTAAAGTCGCAGTAAAAAGGAAAAAGCAACACATCTTTTCTTGTGTTGTGATGTATATCCGAATGAGAAGGTTTATTAAAAAATAAAAAATGTAGGATGGCGACTTATTGGTTGTTTATTGGATTTTGAGATGTGGGCCAACAATAAGCTAGAAGTTCCCATAAGTCTAAAGGAAACATTTTCCTGCCACTAGGGTTTATAGATTAGGAAGTGGAAAGATTTTCATTTTCTGCTCCTGATCACCCATCAGCAAGGCCCTTTCACAGACTCATAACGGCCGTTTCTAAGCAACATCAGCAGGAGTCATTCGGCAAGAAATCAAAGCAACATAACTGGAATGCTTCTGAGGTCAGAGCTTCTCTGCCCTGAGTAATGTGTTCATTTTGAATAGAAGTGTTCCTACAAGAGATTTTAAGATAGGTAGGTGGGTGATAAGCCACAGCTCCATTAAACAAGAATACATATTTGTACCTAAAAGATCCATTTTGGTGTCTTACAAATAAATATTTGTAGGCTACTTAAAGTGTAAATATCAGAAACTAATAGGTACAAACGTGTACTTTTTGAAAAGGTACTGTCCCAGTGACAGCTTTTGTATCTTATTTCTGAGAGTGTAGAGCAAAAGATGCAAAAGAACAGCACAACAGCACCTAAAGTTTCCTTAACAAGTTAACGCGCTACATGGCAACATCTTAAGCTACTTAAAGACCTAGTCGCCGTGACAACAAGAATGCCACAAAGCCTTCATCTATACACTAAAGTACTCCAAAATCCTATTAGAGCTATTTTTCAGCGATGATTCAATGAAGCAGCATTAGGATGCTCTTTCAGATTTGCTGCATTCAGCTCTGGGACAAGGCTATAGAACTTTGTAAGGAGATGCAAGTTTTTATTTGGACATATTACATAATAAGAAAGCATTCTAACGCTGAAATAGTAAAATGTGGTTGTTGTATGATTGTGAGTTTTTATTTTAAACTTTAAACGTGTTGTCTCACTGTTGCACTTTACAAACCTCCACACTGTCTGATAAGCCACGAATAAACCCACGCTTCTGTCCTTAAGGATTTACGTCATGGAGAGAGGTGGGCATTTAAAGTTAATGCTTGTTTGTGCTTCTCTGCCTGGTGTCCTTCATTAACACTTTCATCAATCAAATCAGTTTTCTGTATCTGAAGTGGAATGATGTCATATTTTTGTCTTCTGACATAATAGTGTGTGTGTGTATATATATATATATATATATATATATATAAACTTTAATGAAATGTTTACATAGTCCTTGAACACTTTTCTAAAACTATTTGAATGATTTCTTAATGTGAAACACAATATAAAACTTGATTTTTGAGCCATTAATTAAAAACAGTAAAAAACAGTGTAAGGTGAAGCTACAACTCAAATAGTTTTTTAATGCTCAAAAAACAATAATTTTGGTGTGTGCATATACACACACACACATATATATATATATTAATGTTGTCAAATGATTCATTGCAAATCACAAAAATATTTACATGTATATACATTTATATATTAATATTGTTATATGTGATTACATTTAATATATAAACACAACATGCTTAAATATATACATGCATGTGTTTGTACTTACACAGCACACGTATGTATAAGCAATATATATAATAAGTAACAGAACTCAAGGTCATTTTCTTTCTTTCTTTCTTTTTTTCCTTTCTTTCTTTCTTTCTTTCTTTCTTTCTTTCTTCTGTTTACTTAAATTATTTTCTGAGGCATAGTGAATGAAATGAATTGTTTGAAAAAGAAGTACAACAATATAAAACATTTAACATTGTCATTAAAATACTAATACAAATATTTCCAATTGTGAGGAGAAAAACTTTTCTTGTGTCATCTAAATGTGTGACTTCTATATCGCATTTTGAAATAAATAATTTTTAAATAATAGCTAATTAAATGATTAAATGAAATTATTTCTATTGCACTTTGTTGGCAAAAACGCTGGAAGAATAAAAATGTCCACACTTCATTTTGTAATCAAATACATACAATTGCTCTTATGGAGCTCCACATACAAATAGTTTTCTCCTTACGACACAACTGGCCACGTATGGCAGCACAGGCGCTGCTCTCTGCTCAACTCATACCAAATTCCACTGTACGGGGAAAGAGAGAGGAGGGGTGGAAGTTGGAGGGAAGAGCTTGCGGTTTGAGAAAGCACGCTTTCACCGGGCACCATGCCAGAACCTTTTCCGTCCGGCTCATGTCTGCTGCTGGGTTATATATATCTGCCTGGTGATGTAATGCTCAGGAAAAGATCCAAAAGACAACTCCCCTTTTTCTTTTCCAGACAGATGTAGTAGACAGTGGAAAATTCAGGTAAGGACGCCAAGCAATGTGAGCTACCTTCTACAGGAGACTTTAAATTGTGCCCATGTGCAATAATAGTGATGTCATCATTCTCTGCAGGAGAATAAATTAAAAATCTAACATGTAATTACACTCATATTACATCCTTTGAACAATTTGTTCTTTTAAATTGAAGAATAGATTCTGTATTTAAGGCCAAAGTAATTGGAAGCTTTGTAGTACATGAAATAGGTATTGTTAGCTTTTTAAAAAAAATAAACTTCCATCCATTTCCAAAAGAAGTATTTCTTATCTCGCCTGATTTCTGGTCTTGTGAAATCGCATGTGAGTATAAAACGTTTCAGCATTTATTTTAAAGTGTTATTATTTACTGAGGAAGAGATGGGAGGTCATGTTAATTTTTTTTTATGAGAATGGAACTCAGTATAGCTGTTTACATTTTGATCAAATTAGGCCAAGTAGATGGCACTGTACATACAGCAAGCAGCCCTTTCACTTGGTTATGAATAAGAGAAGATTTATTGAGTGTGCGTTTGAGTGCAAAGTAGGACATCAAAGCAGAATAATTCACATTTAATGGAAAATTTAACAGGCTAATAAATTGTACTAGGAAAGCTCACAGACTAAACAAGAGCCACAGACTATTTTACATCCAGAATGCGTTTGTGGTTGAAGTCATTGAATAAACTGTCAGGCAGTAAAAAAAACTAGACTCTGTACGTTATTTTGATAATGATGCATTACTGAATTTGTAACAATATCTGTGAAAGCATTTTTATGCTTATGGTACTTTTTTTTATTGTACCTGACCCATTTTATACTTTTCAATAGGCCTGCTGAATGAATTCAATTTTTTTTTTTTTAAATTTTAAAAATTTTTTAAATTCAATTCTAATTTTGGTGTCTTAGATTTTCCACACTCTCAGAAAGTAGGTGACAAAAACTGTGACTGAAACAATACCTTTTTAAACAGTACACCTTTGGAATTTATTTTATTGCATATAAGTGCCTTAATGTATATATTACTCCTGAAATGGCACATATTGGTAACTTTTGAAAAGGTAACATAAAGGCCTGTTCACACCAGTGGATAATGTTCAATGAGTGCAGTTTTGTCATGTTTTAATAAACTGGATGGATTTTAATATGTCACTGATTTTATCATTCATTAGTTGGAAAAATAATCATTCTGAAAGTGATTTGACGATATAGTTGCTCTTGTTATTGTTACAGTTGTGATATGAACAATTTATTCTCAAAAATGATTTTTAAAACTTAATTTTCATTATGATCATTAAAGTTCTTGGTCTAAATGTCACTCACTGCAAAAAATAAAAAAGTGCGCTATAATAAAACAATAAGTGCACTTTTTGCTGAAAATCACTGCAGTAATGCGTCATTCAGTAGCCTTGTTATAGGATTGTTTTGGCCTTCTGTAATATTTTATGTGCGTCACTTTCACAGCATTTCATGAAACCCAAAAGGACCAATGACAAACACACTCAGACACAGCATAAACAGCCTTTATCTGATGAGTATCTGGTAAAAGTGGAGCTATTAGAGAGGGTCCCACTCAATTCACTGACTCATGGCTTTTTCAGGCATGAAGTGCTTCCGGCGGGACAACAAACACCCACATTCAGAGTGAGCTTTATGGTTTGCATCCTCATTCAAACCATTTTTTACTGTCTCTGATTCTGTCATGCAACCCATTTGTGTGCTCAACATTGTAGAAATTCCACATTTAATTTTTCACAAATTTTATTTAATATTTAATTTCACCGGAGAACACAATGTTATTCTGGTGGTAACTGGATCAGATCCTTTAAAATATTAATACAATAGGCTTCCAGGGTTCATTAGTGCTCAGAAACGGCTTGCAGTATGTAGACATCAGACTAATGATCAGCTATTTATTATTCATATGTATTTTCCTGTATAATAAAATGCATGCCTTGTGTATAGCATAAGAGCAACTGAGGATTTATGTTTTTGCTTAATCTTCAATAAGAGTGACAGACAGAAACCAAGCGTGTGTGAAAGTTCTTTGAAATTGTCTTGTATGATTTGATATGCAGTCTTGTTTATTCATATTGGAAGAGATGCACGCCACCTGGTGTTATTGAGCTGTTTTTAAAGATCTCTGTGTTTCTGAGAGAAGGGAAGTGAAAAAGAGATCATAGAAAATTCATTACATTTGATAACCTAAAGGTATTAATGTTGCATGCCAGCAGCAACAGCACTCTTGCTTAGATAGAACTATTATAACGAGATACGCAGACACAAATGATTTGAAATCATTATTGTGGCAATTACAATCAGCACAATTTGCTGAAGAGCAAAACGTTGTACCCATAATGCAAATTGCTGTTTTAGCAGAACATTGCCTGTGTAGTCTACTTTATGTAAAAATAGATGCATGCAGGAAAAGAAACCACTGTTATATTGGCAAGAGAGAGTATGATGCATCTTCTAACAGATGGTGATGGAGAGAGTCCAAGCTGAGAAAGAGTGTTTCCCACTCATAATGGTTTTTTATTGTGTCTCCAAAGTGCTTTCTGAAACATATCATTTATATAGGCTATAGCCTCAAAAAGCTACAATGATAAAATCTGGAAATGGATTCGTTGCAAAGTGACTAAAATATATAACCTGCATTCAAATATGCTGTTTGATTATTAAAAGCAAAAAAGTTCTGTAAAATACATGAGGTGTTGTGTAATAGCATCTGTAGGCTATGAGATGTTATGTATTATGTTATGTGAGATGTTCTGTTACGAAATGGCAAATGTGCCTGAAGTGAATTGCAATTTGTTACTAATAATTATAAAAGTATGTATATACATGAACGTGATGCAACGTCACTGCAAATAAACAATCCCTAATGTATCTACAGGACGGTTCCGAGCAATAGCGCACGTCCGTAAAAGCTATTCTAATAGCATCACATGCCGTGTTTAGCGCATACAGGGCGAGACCACATTGACTGTACACACACTTGTATAACCGTTTGTATAACACTTCGGCGTACTCGGCTTCCCCGGACCAACCACACTCTTTTCCCTCGTCAGCGTCCCATTCACCAGCTTTTTCTTACTACTGATTTGCCCATACGCAACGCACGCCGTCACTGGCCATGGGTGTCCACGTGAGATGTATGACATACTTATGTAAAGAGACTGGCGGCCCTTTCGACCAATCACAGCGCGTTTCTGGTATTTCCGCATTTTCCGCTAGCAAATAATCGGGGTTTGACCAATGGGAGTGCACGGGGGGAGGAGTTTGAATTCAGGTCATGCTGCGAGCTCGGCAGATCCAGGGCAGCGGTGTGAGAGAGCATTCAGCGCTGAAGTGTGTCAAACTGACGCTGTGGCTTGACTGGAATTTCAGGGATATATCTTATTTAGCCAAGCTTTTAGCCGGACAGGACGGAGACCTGCTTTGAGACATCCATCCTGTGCGAAAAGGAACACTGTTTAAGTTGTCAGGTAGGTGCATTCGTGTTTTAAAGAGCCGGTGTTTCATCTTTTATGTAACTTATAACACTTACCATTGACTGCAATGTGACCAGTGTTCATAAAGTTTGTGTCGTGAACATAAAGTGTTCATATTATAGATAAACGGTCAAATATGTTAAAAAGACCAGTTCTGCCAAATGTTTGTCAAAAGATTGATATTTTAAATGTATTAAACTTAGCCGTTGCATAACTGTGTCAGTGATTAGGTCATCTTCGGTCAGTGCTCCAAAGCAAAGCCCTATATATCGAAATAGTTTGGTCCTTTTTGTTGACACCAACCAAAAACAGCCATTTAACTTGTAAAATTTAAATGCACCCAATTTACTGACACTGCAATATATTTTTTCTAAAGGTACGAGGCGAGAGCTTGTAGATATGAACCAGCCTACTAGCCTCATTGTCATGGCAAGCCATTTTAACATCTAGTCCTTAATACTGAGTCCTGAAATCTTTTGTCATTATTACCTATTTTTACATGCCTAGTAATAAATAATATATTAACTAATAGTTTTTTAAGTTTCACTAACAGCTATTCATCACTAGTACTTTGAATACTAATTTGTATAGATTCAATTATTCACTTATATAAGTGTTCTTAGTAACAACTGCAGTAGTTATTAAATAGGTGTTAAATAGGCTAACTAAGAAATATTTGTATGTTTATAGTAGGAATAAGTAATAAGACCATTAGGTAAAATATTAATATAATGTATTAGAAATTTAAAATGATAACTACTAATGACTGAAAAGTCGACTTTAAGAATAAATATTTAAATAGCTTGCCACACATTTCCCTAGCAAAAATCTCAGTTTCATCTACTCTACAGGTCTGGATGCGGTTGTTATATGTCATTACAAACTGTGTATGTAATTGTCACGAGTAGTGTCATGTAAGTTAGATAATGTCTTGCTGTAACACATGCCTCTGATGCATAGTTAAACATTTTGCATGAAACAATGAATAAAGCATGTATTGCATGCTTTAATTTGCATTAATACATAAAATGTAAAGCAAATTCACTTCTACTACGTGATTATTTTAACTATAACACAAATGTATGTATCAGGAAATGTTAGGCAGAATGAAAGTCTTAGTCACCATTTACTTTCATTGGATCTTTTTGCCATACAGTGAAAGTGAATGGTGACTGAGCAGTCTTTCTGACTAACTCTCATTTTGCCTTCTAAAGAACAGAAATGCTATATGGGTTTGGAGCAACACGTGGATGGCTGAATTGTTATTTCTAGCTGTGCTGTGCTTTCAAATTGATTTTTAAAGGGTAAATATAGCCAGAAGTTGGCAATTGTCCAGTTATGTTGCAGCATATGCCGGGTACTTGAGCTTGAAGTCAGATATGCGGAGGAGTGGAGGGGGGGTGTTTGCACGCTATTAAAACTGACCTACTCCTACAAGAGGTGCTCCAAATAGCCTACCTCTATCTGCCTCAACTTGCATGTGCATGGACTTAAAGTCAAAAGTCAAAATTAATTTTTATATCACCCTTACATAAAACACATTATTTTAAATGTTAATGTTCAGCGATAAAATAAAAGATGATTAAAAAAAAAAACTCTCAATGAAATATACAATCAAGCAGTTGAGAAATGCTATATTGGCTTGTGTGCGGATAAAGTTGGATAATTTTACTTTCATATGTTGTGATTTATTCTATTTAAAGCGTGCATGTTGAATAAAAAGTAATGTTTTTTTTACAAACATCTTTAAGATGCTTTAATTCAGTGTCTGCTTACATTTGGCAGTTTTTAAATGGAATCAGGAGAAAGAATATCCATTTTCTTGTTTTTCCGTCTTGCATTTAATCTACCTTCTTGACCAAGACAGCGAATGCTGCACAGCGTGATCCAAATGAGAAACCAGAGACACATAATTGTTAGATCTATTTTTATAGATGCTGGAATAATGGTTAGGATGCAGCACTGACGTAGTCAGGAACTGACCATCATTTGTTCCTAACTGTAGCTGGGCACACAGATGATCTCTGTTTCTAATACTAGATAAGATATAGATTCTCAATTTAGCATCTGCTCAAGCACCTGAAACATAAAATATGGTTGTGTTATCTGTGTGAGTGGAATCAATGGCTTTCTTCAAATAATGCATAATAAATGCATGCTTTAGTACCAAATGGGTCAATGTTGAACTCTGCACTCTGGCTATGAAAGAGATAGTGTGGGTGAGCAGTTTTTAGTGATGTGTCTGGTATCTGTACTCGTTCAACAAGATAGGCTGAAAGCGTTGGCTGTTGAAGTGGGATTGGCTGCTGGGGCAGAGGCAGTGGGAGGGTAGGAAGCGATGACGCACGAAGACAGTCCTCGGGTGCATTTTTTTGTATTTACAGACTATTGTTGGCAGAGTGCCACACGCACAGTCCATTAAGCCAAGGCTTTCGTTGATATTATCTTTCCAAGTTTAAACTTTAGTCTTTTGAGTGGTTCAGTAGATGAGAAACAGGACAGTCATGAAATTCGAATATGCAGACGATGTACCTTAGTTTTTTGTGATCGCTTTTTTTTTAGTATTATGTTTAATTGTGTACATTCATATGAAGAATGCTTGTATTTGTAGCTTAATAAAACCATTTTATTCCACATGGAGCAGATTGTCTCCTGAATATCTCTATAACCACCTATTATCGTGGAATAATTTAATAATAAACTACAAGGAATGAATTTTTTTTTCAGTTCCTGATTGCAATGAATTTTTTTTGCACAATTGTAAATCTGCAAGTGGCTCCACGTGGAGAATATCAGTGGAGTTCAAGCGAGTGCTGATTAATTTGTGTCAAACTTTCAACTATTACAAGTGTTTGGCATGCAGACTTAGTTTTATTGCATTACATAATTGTCTAGTGACAGAATCTCATATATAGGCATGGACCTCATACGCTGCACTATCATTGTCTTTATGGCTTTGATTTCATCAGCTCTTAACTTGAGAAAAGCCTTTCCTTCTCGAAAGGGGTCCTACCCACGTAAAGCAAGAGAAATCTCTGCGTATGAGCTTTGAGATAAAACAGTTGTGATTTCCATTGAGGGGTTTTCCAGCTACTAACCTGGCATTGCCACTTTCACCTTTCTCTGGTGGTGCGCATCTGTGCACCTAAAGTAGATAGAGGAGTATGAGCATAGATAAGTTATTTATTGATGGAGTGCTTTTTTCCTGAGCAGAGAGAGAGAGAGAGATGGAGAAAGGTCTGGTTGGAACCAGTTGTGGCTGGATATATTTGTTGCATGTTGCGTACTGAGATAAACCTTTGGTCTTTGCTCATTTGCATGCACATCTTGATTTGGAGATCTCCAAAAGATTTCCTGAAGTTATTGTGTTAATTGTCTTTATGCTCACCTGTCTGAATCACCTTTTAAAAGACGTTTCCTTTAGAACCAAGTGCTCAAAAGATCAATGCATTGCGATAATGCATAGAGTACACAAAACATGGCGAATTTAGGTTTAGCAGGAGGATGAGGCACTTACACAATCTAATCTAGAGGTCCCAACACCTGCCCTTGTGTAACCCCAATCACATGTGTCTTCTTGGAAAGATTTGGTTAGCTAGTTGCCTACTCATCTGCATTATTACCAAACAGCTGTTTACAAGGACACTTTGGAATATGACTACCAAAGACTTTAGTATTATGTAAGGCTAGGCGACACTCAAGCAACTGCATCGTTACGTCAATTCTAGTGAGTCACATCGTAGCTATTGGTTTGTAAGTAGCTAATTAAGCATTACGGAGGGAGTTTTTTTAATGACTAGTATGCTTGCTCATTGTTTTTCAGTAGTAAATTTTTGAGCATGAACATTTTCACTGATTGAAATGGGTCAAACTCATGTGGCTAATAAATAAAATTTCTATAAACAATAGAGCTTAAGATTAAAGATCTAAACTCACGCTGGAAACTTAATTTATGGAAATGAATAATAAAAAAACAATGACTGATTATCATGTTGTTGTCGCGTTCTAATAAATAAGTAAAAATGTTGGATGCCAGTATAATCTTACGTTTCGATACTACAGGACTAACTACTATTTCTACATTCGCACAAGATACGATGATTCAGTTTGGTTCTTGTTCACTGGTTTTCAAATGGATTTTTGTCTGGCACTTAAATGATTTAAAATCACTTGAATTTTTAAATTGGTGATGTTGAAAAACATGCAAATGATAAACATATATAAAAAAAGTAAAAACCATACATTGAAAAGTCAAATAATCATCAAAACTAAAAGTATTCAGGATGTTTTGTGTCAACATGGTTCGCAAGCACAAATGTGTGTCAGCAGATTACGTAGTACAGCTACAGCCCAGATTTTCCTGTCACATGCTACGCTCAAATAGTGCATTTCTAAGCCATGACCTGGTGGCGCAGGATTCGCGCCGTGACATCACGGAACACAGACATCAATCTCTGTGTCTAATCTTTTTCAGGACTGGTGATCTCAATGGCTAATATCAAATGTAACGGTTCAGTTGAGTCAAAACATTTTCCAACTAGAACTGACAACACCATTAATGGCTTGTTTTAATGGATTTTTAAACCATAACCTTATATCTAGTTTAGCCTTCTTAGCTCTGCCGAATGTCTTGTTTATAATTGAAATATACACATTCTTTGGTTTTTGATGCTTCATGCAAGTGTATCCGAGGATGTTCTGACGCTTGAAGTTCAATATGATTCAAAATAAATGTGTGTGCCAGCAAAAATGCATATTATCATATAATTAGTTGTAATTGCGTTAAAATGTAAACATTTGACGAATATGACCAATTTACATTATGAACTGTCTGTAAACTTATGTAAGTCCTTATATAAAGCGTGTAGTAGCCCATGTGCCATTGCTACACACTCAATTACATAAATGTCTTTAACTTGATATGAGTTATAAAACTGTCAGTGAGGTGGCTCTGTGGTTCATGTATTACATCATTAGGTTTTGTTTCTGTTTTCTGATCTTTAAACGGTTATATTGGTTAGACAGAAATATTAACGTATGCATTTTATTCCATTTGGAAATGCAATGAAAGATGCTGAAGATCAGATGCTACTTTGCAATAAGTTCTATTGCTACAGGCCTATATAATTAAGTTATTTGACGTATGGAAAGCTGTTCTTGTCCCATTTCTCTTTCTTGACTTCTGTCTTTTATGTGTTATAGACAAACACAACTGAAGAGTAACAGTTGTTGGTCTTCATGGTCAGTGACCTGAAAAAAAAAATGCTGAATAAGCAGTGAGATTGTGAGCGCAGGCTTGTTTAATTGTGTTGGCAGTGGACTTGGAGATGATATTTTTAGATGCAATGTTTGCTTAAGAGGCCAGGAAGGTACATGAATTTGCCTTGAAAAGTGAGGGTTTTGAATACGCTTCAAAATATGCAACAGTTCAAATTTAAACGCAATGTGTTATTTTAACACAAATTAATATCGTTTTTTTATTATCATTCACACTTTTTGCATGTTTTTATACTTGTATGCTAATAGGAATATAGTAGGGACTTTGCCTTTTCCAGTTAGTCTAATGTAATAGCTACACACATAATAAAAAAGCATTGTGCTCTTGCTGTTAAATTGGCTTTGATGTGCTTCAAAATTGTGTTTCAAAAGGATCCTTCCATTTAGTTTTTACCAATCATTGCAGATCATGTGTTAGCCAATGTGCTGCTCGCAATAGTACCTATGATTGTATTAGAAAGAGATATCAATATAGTTCTTCCAGCTGTAATTATATTAAAATGCAGTGTTCTTCCTCATGGCCCCCAGGCAATCTATGTTACAGGAAGATTCCCTTAGGGTTAAAATAAAGTTCACATTATTGGCTAATAATGTGTCGTTCGAAGGTCAAATCTCTGATTTATATGACTTTAAGAAGAAAAAAAGTATTCATTTACAATAGGTTAAAAGGTTATAGTTAAAGATTCACACTGAATTGCTGATAGTCGCGTATTCACGTGCGCAAGCTTGCGTCAGATATATGGCTTAATAACTGATACAGTCTATTTCATTTTCTCTCTTTAACAGTGTCACAGTGCCCGACCAGTGAGTTACTGTATAACTGGAAATCCGAATGCTAGCGGCGTCGTGTCACTGCCCTGTAGGTTACTGGGTTACAGCAGGCACTCAGCCAGGCATATAAAGGTCTCATTGGAGCTCATAATTCAAAAAGCTGTTACTTGGGTTGGGCACCAAGTCATAAGCCATTGACGTACGCTAGTCAGGGCTGGTATTATGATAGTATTGTGTGATTATGTAAAAGCAATGATTTTACACGTGAGAATGACAAAAAGACATGTCTCGAGTCAAGAGGACAAAAAAAGTGGCTTAAGTTGGTAGAATTTATAAGATATGTGTAAAATAATAAAATTAAATCATTTGAAAGAATTTTGAGTCAAAATGCTTTTTGAAATGGCCTATAATTCACTGCTAAAATGTGCATTGCCACATGATTTTTTATATAGGCTAGTGTTTAAATGTTAAGGACTGTAGGATTTTATTATTATTATATTTTCTTATAAAGAAGTATCTTAGGCTCTTCAAGGCTGCAATCATTTAATGAAAAATACAGAAAAACAGAAATATTAATAGTAAAAATAGTATATTAAAATAGAAATTTGTTTAATTTAAATTGCAATAATATTTCACAATATTACTGTTTTACTCTACTTTTTTTTATCACATTTAGGAATTGCACACTTGTGTTCCAGTAATATCAGAAGTAGAATGACCATGTATTATTGTAGAAGTGCTGTATATGGTATGCTATATATTTATTATCACTATACCCCAATATACAAGCCATGCATAGTAAATCTATTTAGGTCTTGGTCAGGTAATCCACTAACGTACTCTACTCTCTGTCAATCCTCCAATCCTGTTGAGTAAAAGAGTGGTAAGTCACGAATGAGTAACCTGAAGGTGTCCTTCCCTAATATGGCCCATCTCCATTCCTGACCAGGAAACTTGGCTCTGGTCAGGAGACTATTTATTTCTTCAGAGCAAAGGGATAAGAGTTTATTTTTTCTCCCTATCATTTTGATGGGAGCATGAAGGGATGGAAACCAGTCAGGGCCTGTTGTTGGTCCAGACAGCTGTCTAGTATCTTTTATGTGCACTTGCTGGGATTAATCCTTTGAAGGGGTCAGTGTTTACAAACCGAAATGTCACATCTGTTTGGCTAAAGGACACTGGACAGACACAACGAGGGGATACCAGAGATCCCACCTTTGAACACTAAGTTTAGGGTCTCTGGAAGCAGACAGAGGAGATTCAATATATTGTGGATCAGACAGGGTTGTGCATGCTTTGCTTTGATTTGAGTTTGACTTCAAAGTTCTACTTTCAACGGAGATCAAAGTTAGAAGAAGAGCGTGCAACTAAAGATGTGATTTTTATCTCCTGTGCAGTGATTGAGTTCTGATTAGCTCTGTCCCATCTTGCCCTTGTTTCCTATGACGTGCAAAGTGCAAATACAAGAGTTTCAGATTGTCGAGATTTATTTTTTTTTCTTATCACTCACTTTCTCTCTGTTTTTGTTCATGCAGAAATCCGAGCATCGTCTACGTTCCCTCTACATGCTCCACCATGAACATGGGCTAACCTTCTGGCTTCTTACTTCACTTTTACAAACCTGTTCCGATGTCTGAAGATTCACAATCCAAACCGTACCTGTACTCCTCCTTGGAAGGGCAGAATGAAGCAGCCGGATGCAGGTCGATGTCGACACTGCATCGCATGGGCAGTTTCGTGGAGGGGGCCGAACTTGGCCTGGCCTCCGAAGGTAGTGACAGCAGCCAAGACCCTCCCGCTTCGTCCCGCAACACCCGGAAGATGGCACGTTCCCTCCACGAGGATGTGGAGATGAAGAGCAGTGGGTCCAGCGGAAGCGGAACTGAGTCCCATGGCAATGAGTCCCATGGTAATGATTCCCATGGACATGAGTCCCATGGCAACGAGTCTTCAGGAAGTTCCAACAGCCGGAGCAAGGACTCCGCACTGTTAGAGTCATCAGGCAGTAACAAAAGGTAATTTAGTTATATTCTGTTTGTCTGTGACATGCAGTGGCCTATAAAAAGTAGCCTATGTATACACTTTATAGTCTAGCACTTTAGTGGTATTGCAATGCATTAGGTATGGCTAGGTTCTACTAACATTTGACAACCACAAAGTAGCACAATATAACTTTTTTAGATTATTAGATTATTTGCAATCTAAATTATTTGAAATATTTAAAATATCAGATTTTATGCAAAATTCTAATTGATTTAGCAAAAAAATCTATCTAAATCTATCTATCTAAAATCTTTGGTAAAAAATGGGCTTGTACTGTGTGATTTTGTAATCTAATGCTGTAATATTCAAGTACTTCAATGTCCAAGTTGTTTTGAGGACACTGTTTTGCACTGAAACTTTCGTCTCCTCAAAAAACCACAATGCACTACAAAAACAAGAAAGCCTCAGTGCTGACTGGGTTCCTTTACAGGAAAATATGCCACATATCTGAAGCATGACGCATATAACAAACAGATTTCAAACAAATTAATTTTTATATTTCCACATAATAGATTTATGATTGTAAATAGCATATTTCCTGCTGTTTGACATGTCTACTATTGCTTACAACTATATAAACTACATTTTTTTTGTTATGATTTCTATGCAGCTAAAACTAATTGACAAACTACATGCAATATAATTTTTTTGAACAATGTGTAACACTGTTAAATATTTTTTATATATGTGACAAGCCATAATTTGGATTGCACAATTTCTAGATTCATCTCTATGGAAACGGTTTGTTTGTTTGGCAGTATTGACACAGTCATGTAGCAACCCTAAGAGGTTGCATGCGGACACTTGTGCGCTTTGTTTAACCATAGAAGTGCTCTGGTGGAGTTTTGTGTGTAAACTGTAAACCGCAACATTTGAATACCTTTTTATCAACATCAGTGTGCTTTTCTGTCTCCTAAGTAACTTTGACGTCATTTATAGCCTCTGTTCTAAACTATTTCATTTCTGAGGTTATAGTAAGGTCAAAGACACACAGTGACATTTAATGAACTCTTTGTGTGTATTCAGACCAAAACCGGATCTGCAAACTTTCTGCACCAATTTTTAGAGATGCATGACATTTAAGCATAAGTGTGATAAATGCAGAATGCTTTTCAAAATTAAACTTTAAGGGAGTTGCATCGTGCCACTATTTGTCTGCTTTTTCTTCTTTGAACTTGAATTCTCATTTGGGCCTCTAAATTACACTAAACTGTGACCATGATCCTTATGATGCAAAAGTTGTAAATTTAAATGAAATACGTAACACATGCTTTATGTTTGAAAGTTTGCATGGGGCTGTCACCTGTTGCAATGGATGTTAGTCAAAGTGCAATGATTGCTAACTCGTTCAAAATCTGTTGACAGCAATTGCTACTTTTCCCTGGTTATCTCCATCTCTCCGAGCCTCAATTAATAAGTTGCTTCCATGTAAAGACTTTCAAGAGATTTAAAAATAGCAGCATGATGTTCGTGGTTGCCATAGTAGGCATTTCATATATTGGAAGTGGCATATAAAAGCTTTCTGCTACCATGGTGAAAGGATGTTGAGAGAGCTCATTAACATGTACATATGCGTTATGTTTATTTTTCAGGATTCATTTGGTCATTTAAATATTTGTGCTCAAACAAGGACATTAAATAGAGTCAACAAAAGTTCTATTTAATTTAATTAAATTTAATTAAATTTAATTTAATTTAATTTAATTTAATTTAATTTAATTTAATTTAATTTAATTTAATTTAATTTTTAATTTTTATTTTTATTTTTATTTTAAATTTTTATTTTAAATTTTTATATTAAATTTTTTATTTTATTTTATTTTATTTTATAACAAAGCCTGGTATTGACTGCAAAATTGTGAGGATGACAGCATAAAATTAAAACCATTAATAAATATTTAAAAACATTTGTAATTAAGCATTTAAACATGTAGTACACAAGAGCCTTTTATTGTCAAATGTGTTTCACATGGCATTCCAGCATCAGTCTTTAATTGCTTTATGGCTAAAAGTTTAAGTATGTCTGAACTATTAGTTATTTCCTCCTCCTCAGCCAAAATTGAGAAGGAAAGCCTAAAGCCAGGCAGCATAATGTATCATAATGCATCACAAATGTCTCTCTGGACATTAGTAAATAACATAATAATAAATAAACTTAACAAACACAAATACACAATAACATAAATATAAGTCATTTTGAATTAAAACATCTGGCCCTGTATCTAGAATATTATTAAATTATTAATAATTATTAATTTATTTATATAGTAGTAGTAGTATAGTATCCATTCTGTAAAGGGAATCAAATGGAAAGTCTGGACAGCTGTTGTGGCCAGCTTTTGTCAGTGCGTCACTGTTAGAATTGCCCAGACATTTGCACCATGGTTTCCATTGACAACACAGTGTTTGTTCTTGTGAACAGGTCCAATGAGAGCTCTGGAAAAGTTGAGAGCTTCTGCCTTGCGTCATTCTTTCTCTTCCCCAGGCTGCTTTCCTTAGCTAGCAGTATAAGAAAATGTGAATTTGAATGGTTGTTCTTGAATTTAAATGGCTGAACACTGAACACACTTCATGACCACAGTTCTTCCTGGTCTCGTTCTCATGTTCTTTCCCCTCAAGCTGGATCTGAACCAGTATAGGAGTGTATTTGCGTCACTGCTGTATTCCCTAGACTTATTGGTTCAGTGATTCATGCATGTCTTCTCTCAACAAGTGCTTAGTATCTGAATGCAGTGGATGGGTGAGGCTAAATGAAAGACCTGGAGTGGTTTTGTTTGCTTTTTCTTTCTTTATGTCTTTGTCCTTTCTCAAATACAGTCACGTGTCCAAAGATATGTCTTTCTACCTCTCCATTTATTTATTCGTTCATCTGTCCTTCTGTCCATCCGTTTAGCCATCCTTCCATCCACCCATCCATCAGTCCAGCTATCCATCCATTTATTTATCCATTCATACATC
Organism: Enteromius thamalakanensis; assembly: GCA_032357475.1. Taxonomy (NCBI): domain Eukaryota; kingdom Metazoa; phylum Chordata; class Actinopteri; order Cypriniformes; family Cyprinidae; genus Enteromius; species Enteromius thamalakanensis. The sequence continues at coordinate 20,135,592 of JAUCMT010000047.1, read as the reverse complement.
GGTCCATCATCCATCAATCCATGAATTTTTTTTATCCATCCATCCATATGGCTCTTCTTTGAGTCATTTAATTTTTCATTGTTTTTAAAGTTAATACAAATGGTATTCAAAGTAAATTGTATCCAACTTAAGCTTTAACAATAAAGCATAAACAAAGCTATGCAAGGTAAAAGAAAATACAACCCAGATTTAAAAATAAGATTTTAAAATAATTATTAGTTGCTAAATATCAAAGCCTATCTAAAAAATACAAAAAATATTGTTAGAGAGCAATTAAAATAAGAGAATAAACATGACAATCATGATGCAGTATACTAATACTGACATGTGTTGGGATTGAGATATACTGGCATTATATTATGTCATTATATTGACATCAGTTATATGATATCCTTGCGTTCCTGTGCTACCTGTTCAGGTGTATTAAAGGCTTGAGATGTGTACAAAGTCAGCATGTAATGAAGCCACACTTCCCTGCATGTGTAGTTGTATAAATAATCTTCCAAGTTCTCCGATCTCATTAGCCTCCTGAAACGACTGACTGTATCAATAGCATCGAGACACATTGCCCTGCTAGATTAACACAGATGTGCTTTATATAATTAGCTCACCTACAGCTAAGAAGTGCAACATGTGAAGCCTGTTTCTATTCAAAGCTACTTAGTGGGCTATTTATAATCACCCCTGGTGTATTTATGTCGCTCAGCTTGTAACCTGCAGCTGGACGTTGGGCTTGCTATAGTATCAGAGTGCTAAGTTGAGCGGTTTAATCCGCCTCGTTCTGTCTCAGTTATCTACTGTACTAGAAACCTGCAATGCAAGCCATTCTTAGCTGTGCTAATGGTGACCTGGCTGGGACTGGGCACATGGCATGGTGTTTTTAAGGAAGAGTTAGGATGGTGGACAGGTGAGGATTATATAACTAAGATGGAGCGCCATGTACAAGTGACCTCCATGTAGAACAGGAGCATCTATTTTCTGTTCCATTGTCCACAATGATTGAAAACGTCCTGTGAGATTGTGGTTTTGGGTTGAAGCTATTGCTTGACTTTCCCGTTGCTTTATTCCCTTGCAACAGCTTGTCCAGACTGGCTTCAGCTGGTAATGTCGTCATGTTCGTTGCGTGGATACGCTGTGTTATCAAGTCAAAACTGATGTCAAACAATTTGAGATTAATGCAGATATATTCTGTGTGATTCTTTGTTGGTTTGGGCCAATTTATTCATTTTATCACAACTGTAAAGCAATAAAGAGTAGACATGCCTGATAAAATGACATCTGCGGAGATTACTGTTTTACAAAAAGGATTTGTCTGTAGTTTATTACTTGTTTTATGATGTCTTTTTGTGTGTTCACTCTCTTTACAGCTCCAACTCCCATAGTCCTTCACCGCCTAGCAGCACGAACGCCTTCAGCCTTCTGAGTGCCAGTTCAGAGCAGGATAACCCATCCACCAGCGGCTGCAGGTTAAACACACACTTAAAACACCATTGTCTGCAGTAGATTATTTTATTTTATTTATTTTATTTTAGTATTTTATTTTAATTCATTAAAATTTTTATTTTAGTATTTTATTTTCATCATTTTATTTTGTAATTCATAATTTATTTTATAATAAAAAAAAATATTTATTTGTATAATATTTTTTATTATGCCATCCTGGAGCCATCAAAAATACATTTTATTATATTTCTTATAAATACCTATTTACAAAAAGAATTGTACTGTGTATTGCACATCAAACTTTATTGTATTTAACATTGGAAATGAATTATATGTTTTTAAAATGAATTTACTGCTGACATATTTGTGCATGTGTTTTTTTGGGCCCTTGCAGTAGCGAAGAGTCTGCCAAGGCCAAGACACAAAAAGAGTTGCTAAAAACTTTGAAAGAGCTGAAGCTTCATTTGCCGCCAGAAAAGCGGAACAAGGGCAGTAAGTCGACGACGCTCAACACTCTGAAATATGCCCTACGCTGTGTCAGACAGGTGGAAGGTGAGCAGTACATAAATTTAGTATATTGTTACACAAGTCATGTCTAAAACTTGCCTGATCACAGGGACATAGTCCTACCGTCTGCTAAATTATCAATATATTTTATGAGTTTCATTTTGCTTGAATAAAATGCAAATGTAACCTAGGGGCATAAAACAATGACTTTACAGCCAAGCAAAACCATGGCAACATGAAATAAATGCAAGCAATATAAAAAAAAATAATGCATGACATTTACATTAAGATTTTACAATAAAAGTAATCAGTTATTGTGTAGAATGTCCTATAGTTTGGTTTATTTATAGTGAAATACACCAGATTTCATAACTGAATCAGCTTAATGCTTTTATTTTGACGTTTTTATTTCAGCAAATGAAGAATACTACCAGCTGCTTATGATAAATGATAGTCAGCCATCAGGGTTTGATGTTTCTTCATATACCATAGAGGAGATCGACAGCATCACCTCTGAATACACTCTCAAAAACACCGTAAGTATATGTTTGTTTATCCATTTATTTATTTTAAAATCAAATTTATTTATTTATTAACATTTATTCATTCCAGTTTATTTGCGGAGAGCAGTTACATACTTACAGTTATTTTTCCCTTGCATAATTGCTTATTTCAGTTTTTCCCTTTAGTAATCATTTAGTCCTCATTTGTAGGTCTTTGTGTTTTTAGGACATCTTTGCAGTGGCAGTGTCCCTCATCACTGGGAAGATCGTCTATATTTCAGACCAGGCTGCCTCCATCTTGAACTGCAAACGGGACGTGTTCAAGAATGCTAAGTTTGTGGAGTTTCTTACACCTCAGGACGTTAGCGTGTTTTATAGTTTCACAACACCGTACAGGCTGCCATCCTGGAGCATGTGCACTGGTGCAGGTAAGAGACACACGCACACGATTGGTCATTATCAATAGACAAGTTAAAACCAATATATAGAAGAATCGTTTAAAAACGCCAACCAAGCAACCTGAGCAGACGTCTCGTAGACCCAGTCCACACCTTAGGGATTAATCTGTTAAAATTTTCCATGCTACGAATACATTTACATCACATTAAACAATCCTTAAATATGCAGGTCCAGTGAATTACTCAAGCTTTTTAAGGACATTTGTTTAAATGCCTTTTTTAATACTGACTCTTAGATGTGCACAGACACAAAAGTCTTTCTGTTTCCTGTTCATTAACTAAACCAGTGCTGATTAGTGAGATGTCTTTGTGGTTCTTGAATCTGTGCAACTATTAGCTTAAGTTGACCGCTTATTAAGTCACCATTGAAAGACAAGATGCTGTTGAATTAAACCTCATCTCTCTTGTTTTTCCTCCTTAAAGAGTCATCACCGTCAGACTGCATGCAGGAGAAATCCTTCTTCTGTCGTATTAGGTGAGTGTTTGTGTGTGTGTGTGTGTGTGTGTGTGTGTGTAAGGGTTTGAAATAACCTGTTCACCATCTGTCCACCATGACTTAATTCATAGTTTGTCCTTTTTTTGAATCAGTCTGGGCAAATTAATTCTGGTGAACTTTTGTCCCTGTAAATAGGTAGATTTGGTTACTAATGCTTCTCATGTTAATATGGAAAACATGCATTAAACACTGTGGTAGAACAGGAAATTTCCAATTCTTTTGTTGAGGAAGCAACAAGAAAATAATGCATTAGGTTAGCTCTTTATTTTCTACATTATTATGAAAATCTCAAAGCCAAAGCGTCCCAATACCATGAAAAAATATATTTCTAATGGAGAACATGTCACTTAGAACACAAGAATTCCTGAAGTCAGCAATTTGGAGCAGTTAGCCAATCCTCTGAAATTAGGGCACGTCCCGACTGAGATCACAGGCCAGAAACATGTGCCAACTTTATTGAGATCAGGCCTTATCAACCAGTGGTTTCATTTACACTGACAGACAGTAGGAAGTCCAAGAAAAGAATGATATTCATGACTGGATTGATTAAAGTCCATTGTTTATTATTTCAGGTGTCTTGCAGTTTGGTGGCAAATAAAGTTCATAGAGTCAAATCTAGTCTGTACAGTCTCTGGCAATCTCTTTAAGTTACTCTCTCAATGTTGTGTTGCTGCTTACATTCATAAAGACTTTTAGTTTCAGGAGCAGGTTACTTTTGTTATAAAGTCTAAGCTTTTAAATGTTGCCAAAAAAATCGATAAATAATCAGTTGTGTGACTTGTATTGCCCCAGTTCAAGCAGCATGTGAACCAATTATCTCGACTAGTTATAACTTGAAATAAACATGAATGAGCATGAGAAGGTTTTTATTTTTTAAGGCAGAAAGCAACCGATCTGGCAACCATGTCCTAAACAATTTGTAAATACTAAAATAAATATTGAACTATTTGAATGTTTAGACACATTTCCTCCTAGTTTTGAAGGTACAAAATTTTCTTGCATGTGATTTTGTTCATAGCACTTTATTTACGTTCATGTTACTCATCTACATACTCAGTAATTTCATTAACTAGGTAATAACTACTGTAGGAATTAACCCTGAACCTACCCAGTGTAATAACCTTATATTACCAGTACCTTCTTAGGTACACTGTAAGTATACAGTATGTAAGTGCACACACTATAAAAAGTAACATAATTTTGTTTAAAAATCTCTGGAATGGATACTGGAGAGAAAATATCACTAGGTTGTAGTGTGCTTACATTGGACAGAGCTAATATTTATTACCAGATATTATTGTTTAATGTGTGTGTATCTCTTTCCTGTATCCTCCAGCGGTGGTAAGGAGTTAGAGGGAGATCTTCAATACTATCCCTTCAGAATGACTCCTTATTTGATGAAGGTTCAGGATACAGAGCACTCTGAGGATCAGTTCTGCTGCCTCCTGCTGGCTGAGAGAGTGCACTCCGGCTACGAAGGTCAGCCCTTTTAATTCTCTATATGTAGAATGTAATTTTTCCAGTAAGTAGCTGTGTTTTTTGTAAATCCATATTTTAGAGGCATTGAGGAAGACTGAATCATTACAGCAAGTTTATCAATTTTGACAGTAATTTATTGATATATTGGCCTCATGTTGTTTAGTAATGTTTCAAGAAGGGAAATTTTCCTTGGTACCAAATAAATATTTACCAAATTAGTTTTTTATACACTAGCATAAAAAAATAGCTCACAGAGGATGCATTTTGATCAATTTAATGCTAAATAAGAGTGATAGAGTATGTATAATCAAATAAGTACAGCTTTATCCAAATATTCGCCTATATTTTGCTTGTAGCTTGTCATATAGTTAAATGTTAAATTACTGTATAAATTATTTAGACCTTGATGAGTTAGCTTCCGTAGTACTTTTAAAATATTGTGTTAGAAACTTTTTTATGTTTTTTTTCTCAGCTCCAAGGATCCCCACGGACAAACGTATCTTCACCACAACACACACTCCCAGCTGTGTGTTTCAGGATGTGGATGAGAGGTGAGTGTTTATGCTTCTGTGTTGACGAACATGATGAAGATCAGCTTGTAACTTAAGCACTGGGTGTTTCACGCAGCAGCTGGACCTCCACACCTGCCTTTTTCCGTTTCTCATAATCATGCATATTAAAGCCAGTAACCGTAGTTGTCAGACTAATCAGAATTGTTATGGGATGTTTTTCTGTAGGGCCGTTCCATTACTAGGATACCTGCCACAAGATTTGATTGGCACACCTGTCCTGCTGCACCTGCATCCCAGTGATCGACCCATCATGCTCGGCATCCACAGGAAGAGTGAGTCAAACTGTTCTTGACTGCAAGTAAAGGCTGAGATAGTCAGTTTAGTTTAATAAAGGAGATGTTTAACTTTCTTTATGGGAAGGTGCCTTCTTCTTTTTATTAGGCAATGTTTCTTGGAAAATATTTTTAAAATCTTTTTTCTTTCTGTCCCATCAGTCCTGCAGTATGGTGGTCAGCCGTTTGACCACTCGATCCGCTTCTGCGCTCGTAACGGAGAGTACATCACCATAGACACCAGCTGGTCTAGCTTTGTCAATCCCTGGAGCCGCAAAGTTTCCTTCATTATCGGCAGACACAAAGTTCGCATGTGAGTGCAAAACATATGTTTGAGATAAGCTCAACGTTTGTCCAAAAATGTAATAAAAAAAATAAAACTTTTTTTAGAACATGTTCAAGTGCAACTTAACAACTAATCTATGTTTTATTAATATCAATTTTTTAATGAAGAATTTCATTTTGGTTGCGTTAGATTGATATAAAGTGACAGTAAATACATTTATGTGATGATTTGCTGGTAATACTTTATTTTAGGGTCTCTAAAATAGTTGCTTTTTAGCATGCACATTGCTAGAAAATTTGCCAATTTATTTGTACAAATTAAGCAGTTCGTTGCGAAATATTATCAGCAGCAATTTAGGAATTTACTGAGGGGTGGTAGTTAATAGTGAAAAAGTGTTCCTTATTCTCAGTGTTGCCATTTTGTTGAACTTTCTATCCATCAAAGAATCCTACAAAAAAAATTAAATGCGTGATGTTTTACACACAAGTAGCTCAACTGTTTTCAACAATGATAATTATATCATAAGAAATGTTTCTTGAGCAGCAAAATAGGATATTGGAATGATTTCTAAAGGATCTTATGAAGTGGCACTGAAGACTCAGATTCAGATTTGCACCATAGGAATAAATTACGTTTTAATTTACATTTGAATAGAATATACTTGGTGGTGTTTGAGGAGAGACCCCCTCACATGATTGTAAAGTGCTTTGGGTGTATGGCAATAAAAATTAAAGCGCTATATAAATGCGTCATTCATTCATTCATTCATTCATAAATACTTGTTAAAAATTGGAATAATATCCAGTGTTTATTATATCAGACATCTTTGAATGGCAGTCTAATTGTAATTTTGTCCATTCTACTAGGGGTCCAGTGAATGAAGATGTGTTTTCAGCTCCTGCCGCAGCTGAGAGCAAATCCTTAGACTCTGACATCCAGGAAATCACTGAGCAAATTCACAGACTCCTGGTGCAGGTGCGGAATCTCATTCACAGTGGAAAGAAACTGATTAATAGACCTGAATTTACACGAAAAGGGCTTTAACATAATTTTTTAAGGTGAGAAAATGAAAATGAAACAAGTCAAAACTTGTTTTTGTGCGTTGTAGCCAGTGCACAACAACGGTTCGAGTGGCTATGGGAGCTTGGGAAGTAATGATCACCTGATGAGCGTGGCGTCGTCCAGTGAAAGTAACGGCAACGGAACACGCCAGAGACAAGAGGAAGAGGATGGCAGGAGAGCCAAGCCGGTGAGTCACATGATCAGTTCTAGTTCAGTGTTTTTTGGGGAGGGTTTTGAGGAGCTATTTTTGCATGTAAAAAATTGCTCCTTTTTTAATTATTCATGCACCGCCAACTTTGAGGCAATGGTGGACTTATTTGTCTTTGTATGTGTGTGTTTTCTCAGAGGAGCTTTCAGGAGATCTGCAAAGGAGTCCACATGCAGAAGAACCAGGAGCAGCAGTCCAAGAAGAGCCCTACTAGTATGTACCAATATCCTCCGCCATCTGTGCACCCTCATCTGTCATCAGAGTCTGTGCTTCTGTGTGGAACTCAGATCTGTGACTGAAGACTAGTGCTCCATGTTGTGGAGAGAGATTATATTAACAAATATTACAAATGTGATTTAAATTGTGATTTAAGACATTTACATTTGAGACATTTACCATTCCTCATAGGATAAAGGAGTTGTAAAAGAAAAATATATTTTATTATTCATTTTTAGAATTGATATATTATGTAAATTCCAGCTGATAATAATCATACTAGGCCACTAGGCTATTTTAATGCAGTCCTTCTAAAGGCTCTTTTTCTCTGCAGAGCTTCAACAGAAAAGTCCAGTGGTTCGACCCAAAGACTCTGTGTATCCTGTGAATTTGAGAGGGTCTCCTGAGGAGCAGCATGCTGCGGTGCAAGAGGAGCTGGCCTTCAAAGACCAGACCGTCTACTCCTATCAGCAGATTAGCTGCTTGGACAGCGTAATCAGGTACGAAGACGCAAAGTCACGTCATGGTAAAAGCTTATGGTGCATGAACAGAGACTGACTCATTTAGACAAATTGAATGTACTTATTGATCCTGTGATTGCAAAGAGAGCATGAGAAACTGAATTAAGCGTGCCGTGAGTAAGAATGAACTTGTTTTTGCAAATCACCAGAGGACATTAGGTTTCGCAGGATGTGAAGTCTCATTTCCACTCTTTCACAACTTTAACAGTGGAACATGACACAAAATATATCCTGCTCAGTTTTAATGCATTTGACTATTGTGTTTTTTTCATGTAGTTTAAAAACGTAGTTTTTTTATTTTAAACAAGGCATTTCAAAGAGATTTCAACGTGCGTTATACCACGATAAACATGGTTATAAGAAGATAATGGTACAAAACATTGCGAAACGTGAATCAGATTTATGTAACATTCAGTTTGCACTGATGACATCTTCCTCTCTCCATCAGGTATTTGGAGAGCTGTAACATTCCCATCACAGTGAAGAGAAAGTGCCAATCTTCCTCAAACACAACATCATCAAACTCAGATGAAGACAAACAGGGGGCTGCTAAGAGCGCCATGCAAGTGTCTGAAGGTACTGGAAAAAAATCCACCTATATTCAAATATATTTTGCAAATCCATAAAAAATCTTATTCTCTTTCTCCAGAGAGAAATTAACAACTTATTAAAACAGACACGGCCTCATTTGTATTATTATTTTATAAAATAATTGTTAATAAATGTATGTATTTATGTATTTAATGTAAATGTATTTATTTAATGTAATAAATATGTTAATAAATCCTTTTCTATTTTTTTATATATTACATTTTATATTTTATATTGCAGTGACATTACTCCATTACTATTCAAAATTTATAAACACACTTTGTTGTAATACAAAGGCAGATTTTTTTAATGTATTGTTCACAACTAAATCCCCCCCCAGACACACACAAAACCAAATGTTTAAGTTTGCAAAGCCTAAAAACACATTTACATTCAATGTAACTATACAATGAATGTACAATGTTGTTTTTGCTTATCAGGCCATCTTGATTGTTTATTCCTGTAATTACATCGATTCTGAAACATCCTGTTTCTGCATTGTCTTTGTGTTCAGAGGCCAGTCACATAAAGGACCAACGGGGTCTGTCATCGTTAGATGTGTCTAAGAAGCCTCCAGGCTCTGGTGTAGTGAGCCAGTCTCTGACTCCACTCGCGCTGCCCAGTAAACCTGAAAGTGTGATGTCCATCACCAGCCAGTGCAGCTACAGCAGCACCATTGTACACGTAGGAGACAAGAAAGGTAAATTATTTATTCTGTATGTCTGTATATCCGTCCGTCTGTCTGTCTGTGTCTTTCTTTTCTGTCTGTCCATTCTTCTAAATAATGTTTCCAAACCAAGTGAGCTGTTGTGATGTCTGCTGCCTACAAAGTAAATTTTATTTTCATTTTATTTGCAATTGTACATTTCTTAAGTAAGATATAAAAGTATCTGTAATTGCTGATATTGAAGAGATTGAGTTCTATTAATTACATTAATTTACATTGTAATATTATGTAATACATTTAAAATAGTATTGATTATAGTTTATAGAAATTATAGTTGTTTTATAATTAATAAATGATACTTTTTATTATGTAATTAAAGAAAAATAGTAATATCCAGCATAGATATAATAATATCAGTATATTTATTTCTAAATATATGAATAAATTATAACTTACTGTAAAGAAATTAAAAAATATATTGTTTCTAGCCGTTTCTACTATAATAAAACATTATTATATTATATCTTTATTATAATTATTATTATTAAACCGTATGGAATAAGTAATATAATTGATAAACAACTCATTCAAAATAATATCAATTCTAATGATAACATATTTGCTAATACAGATAAGCTGGTATAACATTTGTTTCCTTCTTTTTTTTCTTTCTATATTTTTTCTATTTCTTTATTATTCATTTATTCCGAATGTATTACTATTATTTTAAATATAGAAGCAAATGTGGCATCCTATATTGTTGAAGGATCCTGTTTAATCCAGTAACAGTTGATATGAATCGACCAATACATGGAAATAATAACATGCCACCTATGCAGCTCACAAGGTTTAGGATACTAATCTGATCTGTCTCTGTATTACAGCTGTATGTGTTTTGTCTGTACCTTGGTAAAAAAAAAAAAAAAACTTTTTTGTTATAGTCGTATCCTCAACAAGACACATCTCTCCAAAGCAAGAGTTCTCTTCCAAACTTCAAAGTTAGTAAAATCTTCCCATGACATAGGGACAAAAAAATTGATTGCGAAGCCATTTGATTGAGTTGATGAGTAAAATAAAGGTGCAGATCACCCTGGCAGGGCTTCAGGAATGTATGCATCCTTCTAGCATTTTCCCCTGATTCCCATCCCATCATGCATGAGATAAAATTGAGAAGGCCTGGATGCAGCCCGTAAACAACTGCTGGTTGTGTCACCTCTGCTTTGAGGGAACACTCGGGACATTGTAGTTAAACATCTTGTTTTGTTCATTGCAGAGATCATCGAGGACGTCCCCAGCGCTGAGGGCCCAGAAGCTCAGGTTCTCGCTGTTCCTCTGGCCGCGATCTCGCCGCACAATCAGGAGCGAGAGGCTTACAAGAAACTGGGCCTGACCAAGCACGTTCTGGCGGCGCACACCCAGAAGGAAGAACAGGCGTTCCTCAGCCGATTCAGAGAGCTGCGAGGTGTCCACGCTTTCAAAGCTGACTGCTCCCTTTATCTGGAGAGACAGAAAGGACAAGTTGGCTCTGAAGGTGTGCAAGTCATTCATTATTTAATTTTAATGTTTTTATTAGTATATTACAGTGATAATTATTAACAATTACAGGTGATAATCATAATGAAAAATTAGAAATGAAAGGAAACGATAAAAAACTAATCCAGTCCAGTACCAAGAAAGACGAAGACATATTTAGAGAACATCCTTGCATATACAATTTATTTGAGCAAGTTTATCATCCTATTTGTTTAATCATAAATTAAACAAATTAATCACAAGTTCATGTTGAATCTGAAAAGAAAATACTACAACAATAGAATATGAGTAAAAATGTAAATTATAATAATAACTATAAAAATTAAAATAAACATTATACTTGCGTATATGAGTAACATCATGTGGAGTAACAATAAATAACATAAACAATAATTCATAAAGAATATACTGTATGAATGACTAAGAAAAATATGAAAATATAGAAAATTTGGTATATATAATAATAATAATAATTATTATTAATAATGAAAATATACCGTTTTTCAGAAAATATAAAAAGTAAAATAAAGTTGTATTTATATATTTAACATTTTATTTATTAGTCATTAATTATAAATATTAAGTAATAAATAATATTTGTATAAAATTTTATTATTACAGTCACATTATTATATAATAAGATTTTCATTTTCCAATCACTTTTTTTTTTATTGCTTCAAAAAAATGCTTTGAAGTAGTCTTTACATGATACAAGTTGATAACAGCTTCCTGTGTTTCTCTGCAGCTGTCCCCACCCCTCGCTCTTGTAAGCAGGGTGGTGGTGGCCCGCAGGAGACCACCGGAACCCGCCGGGGCCGCAACAAGAAGACCAAGTCCAAACGCATCAAGCCAAACGATTCTTCTGACAGCACTCCTTCAGGACGCAGACCTCCGCCCAGACCTCAGCTGCAGGGCCTTAACCAGACCTCCTGGTCTCACTCAGACACATCCCAGTCCACCTTCCCCATCGCCTATCCAGCAGTGATGCCCACATACCCGCTCCAGATGTACCCTGGTGCCGGCAGCATGCAGCCCAGGGTAGATGCTCCGCTCACAGGCTTCGGTGAGAGTCAGTGCAGCCAGGACCCGCACATCCCCATGCAACCCATTCAGACCCCGTATTCGGCTCCTCTGGTCACACCCATGGTGGCACTGGTTCTGCCCAACTACATGTTTCCGCAAATGGGCAGCACTCCACGGCAGCCTTTCTATCCCAAGCAAGGAAGTTTCCCCACACAGCCTACATTTCAGCCTCAGCCTAGTTTCACCGCACAGTCACCTTTCCCTCCGCAGTCCTCGTTCACCATACAGACTCAGTTCGGCACCCAGAACCCCTTTACCCCTCAGACTCCATTCCAACCACAGTCGTTTCCATTTGCGTGCCCCGAGGAGCCCCCAAAACCACCAGAGCCCGGGCTGAGAGAGGAGCCTTCACGAAGCCCCACTCCTCAGTCATTGGGTGGAGGTGGGCCGCCATCTCCACCTTTGTTCCAGTCGCGCTGCAGCTCACCTTTGCAGCTCAACCTGCTGCAATTAGAGGAGACTCAGCGCTGTGCTGAGAAACAAGAGAGCACAGCGCCATTTGTTGTACCACAGGCCAACTGCAGCAGTAATGTGGAGAAAACAGGAAGCACAGCCGGCCAAGCCAAAACAGACAAGAATGTTTCACAGGTGGGAAATCTTATTACAGCTAATATTTTTTTTTTTACTCTCACATCTTATTCTTTCATTATGTCTGAAAGTGTTCAAACAACACGTGCACAAAACAGTAAAACCCAAATGCAACGCTTTGGTTTGACCAACAGGTGGCAGTGTTTGCCTTTTTTTTTTTTTTTAAGCAAGACAGTCTGAAATTAAACTTTGCATCTTGGTGCAATCACATTAGACTTTAAGCATACAAAATTATAAAATGATTATTATTCCAAAAATGATATCTGTACTTTAAAAAAAAGATCTAATAAATAACAATAATAATTAATGTGAAAGTGTTATCACGCATGCATCTGTTTAATGTTTTCTTTACATTCAACTTTAAGCATACAAAAATATAACATGATTATTATTGCAAAAGTAGCATCTGTATGAAAAAAAATACATTATAATAAAAAACAATATATGTGAAAATGGTATACCAATCATGCAGCCAAAAAGTTTGGAAAACTGCATGCAAAATTATTAAGGATCCTCCAACAATATAGGATCTCAGACTTGCTTCTATATTTAAAATATGATATAATAAATTAATAATAAATAAATGTTATACCATCTTCTATACTTTTCCATAATGCTACGGACCAGGCTGCTTAAAATGTAGCATTCTTCAGGTTTTTAAGCATGCAAAATTATTTAGGATTCCTTGACTGGATATGATGTTATGTATTTTATAAATAAATAAATACATGTTATTTTTTTTTTTGTGTGTGTGTGTGTTGATCCAAGAGGTTATTCTGGGATGTTTTTGTTAATTTAGTACATCATATACTGGTATGCAGGGAATAGAAATTAGAGATTAATAACACAATTAATAAAATTTACTGTGTTCTTGTTGTTTTTTAGGATGTAGGGTCACCTGTCGACAGTCAACATAGCGATGCATTCTCATCATCTAGTGACCTGCTGGACATTCTCCCAGAGGACTCTCGCTCAGGCACTGGCTCGGCCACCTCAGGCTCCATGGGCTCTGGGTCCAACGGCTGTGGGACGTCTGCTAGCGGCGGGTCTGCCAGCAGAACTGGTGAGTTTAAAGATCTTTATTGTATCCTGGTTATTTCTGATCTGTCCATTGCAGTATGCTAATTGCAGCGTACTACACCATGCTCATTAACCAAGTCTTATTGACTGCTTGACATTATTGACAGGATTTATATAATTAATATTTTTAAGCAAGTATACATTAAATTAATAAAGTGATTCAAATAAATCAGTTTCAAATAAATATTAGAACATTCTATTTATCAAATAATCCTGTAAAAATCTATCATGGGCTCCACAAATATATAAAGAAATATTGCTACAAGCAGCAATTACCGGGGTTCGAGCATTTTTAAGGCCTTTGAGGTTAAAAAGGGACACATGGGTGTATGGCTGACACATCGAAAGCCATACGTGAACCCCTAAATATTCCTTGAGCAACAAATCAGCATAGTAAAATCATTTCTGAAGGATCATGTGTAGTTATAATGCTGAAGTAAACAGGACTAAATTACATTTTAAAATATATGTCAACAGAAAGTGGTTATAGTAATGATATTACCTTATTAAGGTTTTTTTTTACCCAAAAGTACATTTGAGTGTTTAATATAAGTCTGTAGTCAGATCTATTCTAAACATACTGTAAAAACATATCATAGTTTGTATATCTTGACATCCCTTTGTAGGATTACTCAGAAGCTATCCCAAAAGAGGAAGAACCTCATATTCTAAACCCACAATAAACAACAAAAACCAAAACTGTTTTCCTCACTTCCTCTTAATTCTTCTAAATCCTCTATATAATTCTTAAGTTTTGCTTTTATGTTTTTTTCTTCCTCAGGAAGCAGCAACAACAGCAGTAACTACTTCGGCAGCGTGGATTCTTCCCAGAAATCCCATAAGGCCAAGGGGCAAGGCTCTAGCTCAGGCTCTGCAGCGCTGGCGCTGGAAGGGAGTGATACCCTGATCAAGTATGTACTGCAGGACCCACTGTGGCTGCTCATGGCTAACGTGGATGAAGATGTTATGATGTCATACCAGTTACCATCTCGGTGAGTGGGCGGAGAGAAGAGAAATAGACACCCCCCACCCCACTCCCCTACTAGTAAAGCCCACTTACCACTAACCAACCCCCATTCCTACCCTTCATCTGTAGAGCTCTAGTCATGTCAGATGTGATCCAGTCTGTACTGTGTTTGACAAACAGTCATATTAATAGAACAATAAGGCGTAGAAGAGGAAGTCTTTTACTTTCCTGTCAGGTTGACTCCCACTCATTTTTCAAACTGCTAGAAATACTAGTTAAATGATTCAACTTCTTAAAAATGAGTGCTGTCAAATGATTAATTATGATTAATTACATCCAAAATAAAACATTTTGTTTGCATAATATATATGTGTGTACTGTGAATGTTTTACATATAGTCAAATATATATATGTGAATTAAATTAAATGCATATAAATTTTTTCTCTATATATACGCCGTGTGGGTGTTCTGTGTATACACACACACACACACACACACACACATATATATATATATATATATATATATATATATATATTTATTTATTTATTTTGGATGTGATTAATTTGAAAGCACTAATAAAAATGTAAACTTTTAATAAAAACAGAAAACCTTAATTGTAGAATAGATAATCAAACACTAAAATATGAGAGGCACGAGAATACATATATACACCACTGATCTCTCTCTCTCTCTCTCTATATATATATATATGATATGTGATATGTTCTATATTAGAGATCAGTGGTGGAAACCAATGTGGGTCAATTTGACCAACAAATGTGGACCCAGTTTTTAAAAGTTTAAAGATTTGCCCATTAGGTGACACTATGAGAACGCTACCATGAGAATAAATACGGATGCTGACTGTTGGATGCTAAATTAAAAACATCTTATTCCTTTTGCAGTGACATCCAGCAGGTTTTGAGGGAGGACAGGGAGAAGTTGCGACAGATGCAGAAAAGTCAGCCGCGCTTCACAGAAGAGCAGAAGAAAGAGCTGGTGGAGGTACATCCCTGGATGAGAAGAGGTGGGCTGCCCAAAGCCATCGACATCAAGGTCTGTATACACTGATGTTTATCTCATACATACTGAACGCAGGTTTAACGAATTAACTCTTATGTTGATGCATGCAAAGTAAATACTACAGAAATATAATATTGTGAAATATTATTACAATATTTTATGTAATTTATTCATGTGATGCAAAGCTGAATTTTCAGCATCATTACTCTAGTCTTCAGTGTCACATAATCCTTCAGAAATGATGATTAGTAATGGTAATTATATATAATATATGTATATATGTAATACTAATGCATGGTGCGCAAGAAATATTTATGTACAAAAAGATTAATAAGTGTTGAAAACAGCTTAACGTTTAATAAAACTACAATTTTTTTTGATCAATTTAATGCACCTTTGCTTAATAAACATTTTGAAAAGTAGTGTAAATATTTGAGTATGTGTTCGCATTTTTATATGTAATATAATAATTATTATTATGTTATATTATTAATATATATTATTATTTATTTAAATAATCAGTATAATTAAAATTAAATGTTTATATCCAATTTATTTATTGTAAATTCCGATGGATAAAGTCAAGCCTAGACATTTTCTTAAAATACAATTTCCTTAAATTAATTTAAATTGTAGAATAAAGGCTACTTTATGGAGACTCTGTGGAGACTAACAAGAGTGTTTATCTGCAGACGTGTGTCGGCTGTGAAGAGCTCAGTGACACCCTGACAGAGGAGGATCCACCAGATCTGCACATGGGAGAAGCTGAGGGCTCTGATGTCACAGCACCTCCTCCGACCAATAGCAGTGGAGACTCTACACACTCAGAAACACATGGCTGTCCCGGCCATGTCACCTGAACTGAACCCTCCCTCTCCATTTGTAAGAATACAGACCTCGTCTGATTGGACAAAGCGGACATTTAAGCATGGAAAAATGCTCCTGCCGCAGCCTCGGACCTTCATGAAGACTCTTGTCTGTGTGAATGAATGTGTTTGTGTGAATATTGTACAGCTGTGTAAATACCTGAAAGAGTGAGAGAATAAATCAGAGTGAATGAATTATTTCCAGACAGTATAAACTGTCTCTAAAGCCAGACTTGGAGCTGTTCAATGACCATTACTGTTAAATTTTAATATCAAGGAATACTATTTCCTTTTCAGTGTTTCCTGACAGTTTTTTCCTTCATGTGAATATACACTTACTAATTTATAACTTTTTTCTTTTTTTAAAGAAACTTTTATATGTTTTTTTCTCTCTTTTGAATAGCCGTATACGCTCTTGAAACTATTCTTCTGGTGTTTGATAGTTGTGTTGTTGGATATGTTTCTTATATCATTTCCTATTCACAATTTAACACTGAGGACTTGAAGTTTGTGAGCTGAAGTATTATTTATTAAACTAAGGCCGATGGAACGTGCTCTACATAATATGCACAAACCACGGTAACTTAGTCGCGTCACTTTGCTTTAGCATTTGCAGCTAATTTGATCACACAATGAATGTGTTGAGAATGCAATATGTTCGTTGCATTGGTAGCTTTATGTGAAATTATGTGAAAAGTATTTCAAGCTAAAGAGCTTAGGCGCTGTTGTCTTGGTCAGAATGGCTGTCTGATGGTCTGTTGCGATGTAGTAGCTCAGTGTTAAATTTCTCCTCTTTTATAAGCCCTACATTAAATCTACGCAGACAAAGGTCTTGGTATCTACCGAAACCTGTGAAAACCTGCTGTCCACAACTACTATAAATCTCCAGCACAAAAGCACCTTAGGGCAATATGGGCAGAATGAGATTTTAATATCAAGAAAATACCTTAAACCCTAATGTGGAGGTCAACTTGGAATTAAGCTTTCAGTGTCAAGGAAAAAAACTTTTTTGTGAATAAATGTGCTTGTGTTCTGTCACTTTCTAACTTGTTAATACACGGTGTTTCTTTCAAGCTGAAGTGTATTTCAATAAAAGTCTATTTTTTAGAAATGACTTGTTTGTGTGTTTATTTCAGTTGCATTTAAAATGCAATGTATATGTGAGGATAGATGTATTAAACCACTTGTTAGTAAATGATTCGAATTAGCATTAAAATACCTATGGTCTTTTAATGTAAAAATAAATGTGTATACTGTACACCAGTCATTTCTTTTAATGTAGTTACTACCACATTTTCCAAGAAATTTTAATGTACAGGAATGTAAAATGTATAAAATATCTATGTGCAAACAGTCACATAAAGCAATCAATCTTGAATGTTTTGACGAAACACATTGCTTTAAATAAAATGTATACACATTCATTTAAAATTTAATTAAACTTGACAACTCAGAAAGTAAGCCTAATTCTTTGACTGAAAAATATTTCCAATACTGTATGTTACTATTTTTTTTGTCTCTTCAAATACACAGAGCCATAAAAATATCTATATGTGACCCTGGACAACAAAACCAGTCTTAAGTGTTAATTTTCCTAAATTGAGATTTATACATGATCTGAAATCTGAATAAATAAGCGTCCCCTTGATGAAGGGATAGGGCAATATTTAACCATTATACAACTCGATGAAAATCTGGAATCTGAGGATACCGAAAAATCTAAATGCTGAGAAAATCACCTTTAAAGTTGTCCAAATGAAGATCTTATCAATGCATATTACTAATCAAAAAGTAAGTTTTAATATATTTTCAGTAAGTAATTGACTAAATACCTTCATGTAACATGCTCTTTACTTACTATCCTAAGGATTTTTGGCAAAAAATAAAAATCAGTAATTTTGACCCATACAATGTATTTTTGGCTATTGCTCCAAATATACCCCATTGACTTAAAAGGACTGGTTTTATGGTCCAGGGTCACATATATATGTCATATATAGTTAATGTATAAATTCGTTTTATAGGCTATATATAAAAATGTGTGTATATATGTATGTGTGTGTCTAAGAGAGCAGGAGTTTTGACTTTTGTTAATAAGAGTGATGTCATTTTTAGTGCAAGTCATCCCTGCCCAAATGGACCGTTGGAGCAGAGGGGCCCAGTCTGCGCCATATGTTCAAAGTCAGACGACCGTTACAGCAGTTTTTTATTATTATACAGCGCACATCCGACGCACAGCTTCCCTTCTTGTGATCAGACTCTACTCCCCCAGACAGGGGTTTGTGTCTCCACACATGAAAGGCACGCTAGTTCCTCTCCTTCACACCTGCACCAATTTGAGTACAAGGTGTGAATGGTTACTTCAGGCCTCCTACCAAGACAACAACCATCAGACGCCGAAAATCCGGCCCCGATCCGATGGAAACGGTGGTAATACAACCTGCCAACAGTCTGCGAACATCACGTGGATTTAAAAGAGTTAATACGTATTCACATTAAACGGAAAACCCATTATTTATATAAACTAAGACTCTGAAATAATCACAAACTACTGTGGTCGGCTATCTATTTAGACATCTCAGTCAAGCGGGCTGTGTTTAAATTAGACGTTATTCAGTGACGTGTAAGTTACTTTTTTCAGTCGGCGGTTTGCAAGCGCGGGCCTAGTTAACTTTATTTTTAACATAATGGTTTTGCTGTGTGATTTATTTGTTATAGGCGTATTTAAAAATGGGAAGAACTTGGTAACTTAATTATTTTTGTCGACGTGATTGAAAACCTCAAGAATATAGTTGAAGCAGGTTACTGTTATTATAACCAAACTGATTTTTACTTCTCTTTCGTCAGTCATAGCATGCTAAATATAGGCGAAGTATTGGTACTTTTTGATGGTTACTTAACAGTTGTATATTACCATATTGGCTACGTGCTTTTGCCGACGTTGTACCTTTTTAACGTTAAGTGTGGTTAGCATATTTTATGCAACCAAGTCGTCAACCAATCCCCTGGAAAAGTCATTTAAATTAATTTACTTTTTCACGTAGCCTACATTTCTATACTTAATATATTTTTTGTATGATCAGGCTGAACAGCCTTTAAAATGGGCATGTCAATTGGTCAAACTTTATGGAAACAACGTTAATAGAGGAACTTACAGAGCTTTTTAACATGTCAAAATGTCATTGGTAAATCTAAACTGCAAACATCTATTTTTGCATTGCTTTTTTTCTATGACAGACTTGAGAAATAACACGTAGTCTACTACAGCACCTTGTGACACCACCACAGTGCCAGTCATTGTGTCTGCGCGGATGGTTAACCGTGAATGAGGTGTTACGTTTTACACGTTTAGATCGCCAGAACACCCAAAGCGGACATTCACACTTTCAGAAATAATAGAAAAGGTGTGATAAAACAGGTTACATACTCTAGATATTTAATCAAAGCAATTGCAAATGCCTAAAAACCGCTGCTATTTGACATTTTTTGCAAAAAAAAATTAAAATCCCGTTACAGTAGATTTAATAATAACAAAACACGGAACTCTTTACAGTGAGGAATACATTTTTATTGAAATCACAGTCACATATAAAACACATTTATTTGCATTCATTTTCAAAATCACTTCATCATAATAACACATTTTTTTTAAATGTCAGAGAACTATATCTACAGGCACGACATTGAAATATTTACACCCTAGCCTACAATAATTAGAGATGGGAAACACTCCCTAGAAATATTATTTATCCTTACAGTGTTGTTTTAACTTAGCTTATACAAAAACAATTAAATAGAAATACGAACTTTTGTGTGAAACTGAACTGAAATGCACATTGTTGCATCAAGAAGAGCTTCCAAGGGGTATCCACAGGTCGATGACAAATGTGAACCTGATCCACAAAACCAGTCATTTGTAGCAATAGCCAACAATACATTGGATCAAAATAATAGATTTTTTTTCATGCCAAAAATCATTAGGATACTAAGTAGAGATCATGTTCCATGAAGATATTTTGTTCATTTCCAATTGTAATGTCAAAACGTAATTTTTTATTAACATAGCTAAGAACTTCATTTGGACCCTCAGGTTCCAGCTTCTAATTGTATCTTCGGCCAAATATTGTCCTAGCAAACCATACATCAATTGAAAGCTTATATATTAAGCTTAAGATGGTGTTTTTGTGGTCCAGAGTCACAAATGACAAAAAAGTGTTGCAGCTGCCCTATTCCTATGTGGAACTGTCCATGGCCTATCATAAAGGTGCTCCTGGACTATTGCTTGTTTATATAGCTCTAAACTAAAAATAGACTGTTCATGAATCAGCTGGGATCTGTCTACCAGGGTCTCCACATGGACTTGGAGAGATACACGGTTGGCACGCTTGGTGCTTGTTCCCTGGCGTCCACCGAGACTCGGCTGTGCTCGGAGTCCGTGTCATCCAGGTCAGAGCAAAGGTCGTCGCTGGAGGTGGTGGAGGGGGCCGGGGACAAGACTGAAGAGCCGCTGCTGACCATGCTCCTGTCTCCGGGCGACAACGCGGCGTACGTCGCCTCTCCAGGCCAAGTGCCACAGTTACTAGAGTCCGAGAGGAGATCTGATAGGATGTCCTGAAAGCGATCCTCGTCGTTCAGAGGCATGCATTCAAGGAGGTGGTTGAGCAGGTCCGCGGCGATGGTCGCGTCGATTCCTGGACAGCTGGACACGAAGGTGTGCACCTCATGCATGCACTGGATGTACCCCGCGGCGAAGCGCTCGTTAGCTTCGCGGCTCACGCTGTCAGCTTCTGCGGAGAAGAAAAGCGATGTGACGTCACGACCCAAATA
The DNA here is from genome assembly GCA_032357475.1 of Enteromius thamalakanensis. Classification (NCBI taxonomy): domain Eukaryota; kingdom Metazoa; phylum Chordata; class Actinopteri; order Cypriniformes; family Cyprinidae; genus Enteromius; species Enteromius thamalakanensis. Next base: position 20,114,340 of record JAUCMT010000047.1, on the reverse strand, counting down.
CCTCGGGGTGTTTTTTATTTTTTTAATGCGAGCCTGTATAAAACTTGATAACTGCTCTTCTTACCTTTCGCTTTGTTTTGCAGGATACTTTCCACGCGCTTCACGGTCATTTCCAACACCTCTGCGTTCTCCATTTTTACCTGCGCCTAAAACAAACAAACAAACAAACAAATAAATAGCGATCGTTGAGACTCTCTTTGCGCTGTATATTGGTGCTGGATGCTTGAAGAATAAACTTACATCCGGGTCGGCTAGCAGTAGCCTCAGCTCCTGTAAACTTTCATTGATGCGGGCGCGTCTCTTTTTCTCCACCAGCGGCTTCCTCGTCTGAAGAGGGAGAGAGAATGGGTTTAACTTGTGGAAAGCGTCGAAAAACGTTAGCTTTTGGGATTAAAAAAGACGCGTACCTTTCTGTCTTTTATTCCGAAATAGTCCTCCTCGTGTCTGTTGCTGCGGGACGCAGGGGCCATATTGCTGCAGTATAGAGACCGCTGAGAGGACGCCTGAATGGGGGACAGATGGTCGGCGGGTTCAGTTCGAGACAAAAGTCTGTGCTAACAAGCACTACATATACTGTGCAAAGTGGGCGATTGAAGGGGGACATTTATGAGGGCTGATTTACATGTGAATGGACTGACTGGCAACCAATCAACAGCCCTGCCTTTGTCCGGGCACTGTAAACTAACCCGCCCTGTGAACCTGCATGGACCAGACGACAGTTAAACTCAACTACGACAGATAGATAGATAATGCCATCTTACTGTCCATAAGTCAATACATTAGAATTAGTTATTCAGAGATTTAGAGAAAAATCAAAATCCTGAATATATGATATTACAGTTTATAAAACTGTAAATTTTTCTTCAAATTGAGTCAATTAAAAAATTGACGTAATGGAAATTGCAATAAACTTACTGCAGGTTCTTTAACTTGGAACCCATTTGTTACTCATTCAAACGTATTTATCCAATATTTCTTATCTATCTGTCTATATTTGTCTATCAATCAAACTATAAGCTTTTACAAACTATTTAAACTGTAGGCTATAAACTTTCTAAACTTAAACTGAAAACCTATCTATCTTTGTTTATTCAAACTTCATACTTCTTTAACTGAACACCTCCAAGCTTTTAAAACTATTTCTATTAGCTTCCATTCTATTTACTATTTTTAATCCATTCCAACTCATGCAAACTTATCTAATATTTACAATCTATATATTCTTGACTTATTCAAATGAACTCCTTCGAACTGCAAGCTTTTAAAACTACTTTTTAATAGGTCAGACTTTCTCAAGCCAACTTCAAAGTTTGTCTACAAACTTAAATAAAAAACTCTAACAAAAGTATGTTTTTGAGTTGAAACATGATGTTATTTTGTAAATAAGAGACTAATCAGAATTAAACTCCTCAAAAAGTGTTTTAATATTTGAGAAAAAACGTCATCCATAATGGTGCAAATGAAAGTCATTCTTACAAGTTGTTCATTTAAGAACAGCTTAAGTAAGAGAGCAAGACAATTACAGAATACTTTATTTTTGAAGGGAACTAAAGTGCGTCCTCTACTGGGATTCAGTTCTCGCGCACTGCATCATTTCCATCAGTGCGGAGTTTATCTCATTTCTAGGGCGCGTCCTACTTTACCAGTGTGCGTATGTGGGCCATCATCAGTGCTTTGTTATGAGGCCATCTATGTAATGCAAAACACATGAAAGGTGCTGAACTTCTACATCCATAAGTAGCCTACTGAAAAATATACTACACCTTTAATCTAAGTTATAATATTTAAGAAAGGCTGCTACATCCGACAGCGAATCGCATTGTTTTAGTGACTAAACGAAAGTAAATTATTCATTTATTAAATGTCGTGTTATAATATGTATTAAATATAGCTATGTAATATGTTTCATATCAGCATTTTCATATAGATATATTGGATGTCTTATTTAAGTGAAAAAGTAAAGTTTCGTTTAAATTAATCTTTTAAATCGAGAAATACACAGTGCGATAAAACATATAATTCTAAATTATTTTCTGTTTCAAAACCTAAAAATACTTGATTATACTTCATTTGCGCTTTCTGTATATTATAATTTATAGATTATAACCTGCATCAGAGCCATAAAAAGCATTAATCGGTGTCAAGTTATTTATTGACTTCCGGCAGTCTGATGCAAATCAGAACGCGTAGTAGAGCACCGTAAACGGCTAAAATAGAACCGGAACGCACATCCATTTGTGGGAAAGATTCCACAATAAAAGTCCAAGACGGGACCAGGCGGAGATGAATGGCTGACCCTTACAAAAAAAAAAACCGCAAGAATCCTGCAGGATTATTATACAGATTTCCTATTAGATTTTCAGCTCAATGTCCTGTAGGAATTTTATGAAGGGAAAAAAAAATATCTATCTATATATATATATATATATATATATATATATATATATATAAACAGAAAACAATTCAATTTAATAACAGATTTAATACGTGTTAATCTGTTAATGTACAATCACATTCACGGCGAGATAATCTTTTGATATTTCAAATTAGGTTATTAATTTGACAGAAGAATCTAGCTCTTAAGAAGACCTTAATTTCAATAAAGCAAAAGTGTAGCAACACTTTTATTTAGGGTTTGGATAGACACATTTTTACAAGTACTATGGTTAAATTAGGCAGAAAGACCGTTTGTGGTAACCATGGTTTAACCATAGTAACTATCTTTTCTTGGTTACATTTGTAGTAAAACTATGGTTGATTTTGGCACATTAAGCCTTTTCACTTTTACTGTTATGCAGAATATTTTTAGATTAGATTTATATTGTAATTACAATATTGGCACATCAGTGTGTTATAATGCAAACGATTTTTCTTTAGCATCGTAACCAAAATAGACATTGTGTGAGCTGTACTAGAATTCTATAATTAAAAAATGCAAGTGATCTCAGCTAAACTCTTATGGACATGAATGTAGAGTGAAAATCTTAAAAGAATCAATGCATAGATGGATGAATAATGCTTATGCAGGGACATTCAATGTGTGTTTCAACGTATCAATTGATTTACCCTTCAGTTATTATTATTATTAATGGTTGCTTTTAGAATAAAACATTGTCATTTCGGCAGCTCGGAACATAATTCGGATCTGCACGGGTTAATAGACGAGGCTTTTTTATACTGAAAATTGTAAGTGATACTAATTTTAGAAAACAGACGCCGATTGGTGGACTCTTACTTTGAAGTGTGCCGGAAGCGAGGGAATCCTCTTTAAGTTCGCCCTCTGTCGAGCGTTTCATTCACAGCTCAGAAGCGTCCTTGGTGGTACAATCACTACTGGACGTCCTAACCGCAGAAAAATTAGGAAGAAGCGTCAAAATGGTGAAGATATCTTTTCAGCAAGTAACTGTGCAGAAGCCGGAAAAGGAGAACGATGAAGACAAAGAGGAAATTCACATGCCCTACTCTCACGTGAGTTACAGCTTCTCATTAAAATACCCATTATTGTCTATTGTTTTGTGGTCTGCTGTGAATCCATCCTTTGTTTTATCATGTTCCTCCAGGCAAAAGGAAACCAAAAAAGCACACAAATATATGTAATAGAATTCTATTATATTACATTTATGCATAAGTTATGCTTAAGAAAAAAAAATTGCATTTGAATAATTGGACTTTAACATTTCAATTATGTTTTTAAAGCAGTTACGCTATTGATAAACAAAGCTGTAATGCGACTATAAAACAATGTAATAAGATAAATACTGTAGTTATGCTTAACAATAGTATTAGTATTAAGTTAAATAGAATTATTGACTTTGACAGGATTGTGCATGTAAAAAAAAAAGTTTTTATTTGATAGATGTGACAGTATTGGATTTATATTTAAAATGTTTTGTTCCTGACTGTTTAATTTTTGTTAAAATTGACTAAGAAAAGTTATACTGACCGGAGAATTTACATTTTCTTATTTCTGAGAATGCACTAGTATCTGTCTTAATTTAATATAACCGGTTGATAATAATTATCAGGTGTCTGTTGTCTTAACTGAACAACTTTTGACTGTAGTAATATTAAAGTGCATGTTATTACACACTTTGCCAGTCTTGCACCTGCTGTTCTGAATTGGTTCACAGCTCATAGATGCAAGCCGGTATTGAGATGCAGAGCAGGATGATATTACATCATCCCTCAGCATGAACCACCACTGCAGATTAGTGCCCAACAAATCGGCTTGATCTGTGTGTGTGTGTGTTCTCTACATGGACACTTGCTATGTTTTCCCATGATGGCAGTTATTTAACTGCAAACCCTTTTATTACCACTTGACTTGAGCTGTAACAATGCAGAAGACCGCAGCCTTTTGTTTTGATGTGCCTGGAACACTCAGTACTCGCTCCACGCTTGATCCTGTCAGCCGGGGTGAAATAGGATCTTTGCTTTCACAAAATGGATGCCTGACATCCGTCTTTTAATCGGCTCTGAGGAATATGATGCTGACAGCAGATTTAATAATTTTCAAATTTTTCTGAGAATGCATCACTTTTAAGTAATTGGAAGCTGTTAATGTGCATCAAATCTTCGGGTTTTAACTACAAAGCTAAAAAATCCATTTATCAGGCTTCAGCTAGGAGAAACTGACATCTGAAAGAATTATGAAGTAGGATATTTGTGGGCGACTCAGAACGTTCCCTTCTCTAGTGCGTCACATATTTAATTCGACCTCATGTGCCTGCATTCATTTTCCTTACTAGAGTGAAAATGACGTGGATTCATCTGATACTAGTGCTGTTATTTTCAGCCTGGTACCCACACACTGTCTCCTACCCGCAGCTACTGTGTGTCCTCCCTACGTAGATAGGAACTCCTGTACAAATAAGGAGCGTGGAAGTACAGTACGTGCCTATAAATATCACTCTGCCAGGCGGAGATAGTAGCTCTGTCAGCAAGTCTGTTTGATTCACGATGATCCAGAGCCTGCGTGGGCCGATCCGAGCTGGTGTCCTCAGCACCAGCGTCTCTGAGAGACTGGAGGCGGATGGATTGCTCACGCCACCTGACGTCTTGAGACGCTGCCGTGACTAATGCCTCTGAGGGTTGGGTGCACTGCAAAAAAAATGATAATTTCTTGCTTAGAAATTCTTAAAATATTAAATATTGTTTTATAGAAGAAAAAAGTTCAAATGAAGTTTATGCTTAAAAAAGAAAGAAAGAAATATCTCAGTGGGGCAAGAATATTCTTAGTATTTTTGTCTTGTTAAAGCATGAACCCACTTAAGTTTCATACATTTATTCTGTTTAAGATTTATCTAGAGTGTTTAACAATGCAAAAATACAGAGTAAGAAAATTCTTTTTGCAGTGCAGCTTGCATGTATAGATTTTGCAATTGGAAATTTAGATAGACTGTAGTGTGAAATTAAAGGGATAGTCCACTCTAATATAAAAAAGAATGTAATACCAAACCTTTTAAGCATAAAATATATTTTGAAGAATGTTGGTAAGCTAACATTTTTGGGTCCAATTGACTTTCACTGTATTTGTTTGAGCATACTACGCAAGTAAGTAGTTCCTGGAACCTAATTAAAGCTTAATTAAATTGAATTGCCAACTTTCTTTAAAATCTCATCTTTTGTGTTCCACTGAAGAAGAAAAAAAGGTTTGTATCAAATAATGAGGGGGAGTATATAACGGCAGGATTTTCGCTCTTTGCAATCCAGAATCAAATAACCAATGAAAACTATCCTAAGTGCTCAAAATTAAAGTCGTTTTGTTTTTTCAGCAGGATGAGTTGGTGCTCCCGGTAAGATCTAAGAAGTCTCCCTTTTGTGGCCTTTGGTGCGTCGTGCTAGGCTTGGTGATCTTCCTGTCAGGCGTGATCATGGCGTCTGTATGCCTGTACCGATACTACTTCAGCCAGCAGGTGAGTTCTAGACGTCACTGGATCCGTTAATCATCTTTTATTCACGAACAAGCCTATTAAAGTTCATTGCCATAGCGATCGCCATAGCAACACCTTGCAGGATCTTTCACTCAGTCTTCCGTTCACTAGTTCAAGTGCACTCTATTGAAGTGCTCTGCTTCCTTTCTCCAGATCCCAGAGGACAGTTTGTTCCACTGTCGGGTGATGTATGAGGACCCCCTGTTCGCCCCTTTACTGGGTAGACAGGAGCTGGAGGAGAACGTGGGCATCTACCTGGATGACAACTACGAGCAGATCAGCGTGCCAGTGCCCGACTTCGGAAGCAGCGACCCAGCTGACATCATTCACGACTTTCACAGGGTGAGGATCTTTCCTGGAAGCACTTGCAGTGAAGTTCTGCCCATTTAGTTCTGGTACAGTTTCTTCTAGTTCTCTGGCTGCACAAAAGATTGTGTTAGTCATCACGGCTCCCCCAGATGGACTGTGAACCATTTCTAAGGAAATCTTTTGTCTGCTGAAATCATTGTTTAATATTCAGCGCAATGTGCCAGGCACAGGAGTACATGCAAATGTTTCTGTGAAAGCCAGATTTCCAAGTTGCCCAGAAGCTGTAAATCTACGAGAATATCAGCAGAACATTTTGTACTCCCACCTACATTTAATACAACACAAGTGCATTATTCTGAAATATCATTACAGTTTAAAAGATCTGTTTGAATATATGGTACAAAAGTCTTCAGTGTCACATTGTCCTTTAGAAATCATTCTAATATACTTATCAGTTGAATGCATTGAAGATTGTTAATCTTCAATATTAATCATTTGAATGTTTCAAGATTCGTTTCTAACGGAGGTGTTGTCTTTTCTTGTTAACACAGGGACTCACAGCTTACTATGACATTGCGTTAGATAAGTGCTACGTTATTGAACTCAACACGACAATCGTCATGCTGCCCAGGAACCTGTGGGAGCTGCTTGCCAATGTCAAGGTAACGGCTTGCATAGAGTTTTATGCAATGCATGAACAGAAGGTCTCAGATTGTGAGTCACTCATTTGATGTGCAGCCTTTATTACTGAAATGTGAAATATTTAATGAATGATTTCTGAAGGTAGAACTGCGCATTCAGAAATCTTTTGTCAAGGATAAAAGCTTAATTTTAAACCGCAAAAGCAGCATTCCCATGGTCATGACATATCTGGAAATATTAAAAAAGATTTTAGGATGTAAAAGAAGTCATGGAAATGTACTTACTTTGCTTCTTAGTTTAGAATTGGAAAAAGTTATTTAGTGCATATTTAAATATTTAGAATATAATTATTATTTTTTTAGAATTCACCCTATTTCTAAAGCATTTAATCTAGTAACTTTTTATTTTATAGAATAAATGGTAACACTTCAGAATAGGGGTCCAAAATAATGCATTAGTTAAGCATTAATTAATGGTTAATTTGTTCACAATTA
>JAUCMT010000047.1:20081230-20098480 GCA_032357475.1 Enteromius thamalakanensis | reverse complement strand
TTTAGCGCTAATCAAAGAACCGGCTTTACTGATAAGATGCGCATAATATATCGTGCGGTATATACCGCCCAGCCCTACGTACTTCTATTTAAATAAGAAATATGTTGGCACACTTCGTATATCATATAAACAGACAGCTGAACTCCAGATATGAGAAGTCACTTGCTATCTGACTAACTGAAACTAGTGGCACATGGCTCTGTACCCACACATTCTTACCCACAACCTGTGGAAATTGGTGCCATAATTTATACTCAATATATTCAATTCATAATATATCAAACATTCAAAATAAACCCAGTTTTATTGATATCCAGTGCAAAACAGGTGAGACAAGTCTGCATAGATATATTAACATACTGATTTATGAGGGAAAAAAACAGAAGTAAAGAGGTAATTTTTATGTAATGCCATAGCCAATGTTGCATCAGAAACGTTTCTGAGTCATTGTAAAGTTTCATGGTGGTTTTTTAAGACGGCCATCGCGTGCGAGCATGAAGACCTCAGGTTTCTCGTGTTGACAGTGTTAGCTTGAGATAAGACAAATACAGAATCTTTAAGGCAAAATCCTTATCACAGGATCGTTAATTCTGAGTGTGACACAATTTTGATTGAAAATAACATTAAAGGAAGCACCGCAGATTACAAATTTTTGTAGGCCTTGGTTTCCACAATAAAAACCTGATACGTTTTTCCATTGACTTCCAGGAAAATAAGCTCTTTGATCAACAAAAGCTTATAATTGTTACATATTTTGTTAATCATAATCTTCTTCACAAATGAACAACATCTAGACATTTCAAAGCCTGAATACAGTCACAGAAAGTAAAAAGATAAATATAGGAACTACACCACTGTCACACGACTTCATCTTCACCATCACGATACTTCAATAAACTCTTTTATTGTTCATTAAAAGGCATATTCCTTTTCTGTTAACCTGAAAAAGCAGAGTAGTGAGTTGATGGGTTTACCTGTTTTAAGTTCGATGTCCCAGGCCACCTCTGTTCTCGTTTAGCCAAGCTCTTTTTTCAAGACTTGTTAAGGATTTAACCGTTCTGGGTGTATTGCTGATGAACTTTAAGTCATAGCGTAGAAATATCTTGGGCTTGTGTTAACCACAGACTTATTTAACCTTGTTCAGAAAACCCCCCAGTCCCATTGACTTCAGGACGATGAAACCGGAAGTGCTAAAGTGTTACATTTCATTTACAGGTTTTGGCCTACAAAAAACATTATTCCTGCAGCACTCTATACGTTTTTAAAATTTCAAACATAAAATGTCAAAATCTTTTAAAATAGGAGTATTGAGAAGTCACGCGTCTCTCTTACAGCCCTAGACTCAAAAACCGCAGAAATGGGTCATGGAAGCAGCTCACCTATTTTTGGCCAATCAGAAATGGTCTCAGATGTTATCATTTTCTGTGGGTGCTTGCTTTCATGGCTTTAGAGGGTAGAGTGTCAAGGATTGTGGTTTTAAGGAAGGATAGTTATTTAACTTGTTAGAATTTAGACTAATGTCATTTCACAAAGTGAAGTGATCCTGATCCTAAATGCCAATCCATACTCAAATTTTGTTATTGTGCAGTTCTGTTTCTGTTCCGTTCCCTTTTTCTTGTCACACTTTGTGGATAGTATCCACCAAAAAAAGTGAATACCTGTCTTCATTTACTCACCCTCATGTTGTTCCAAACCTGTGTGAGTTCTTCTGCAGAAAGTAAAGTAATGCATTACAATATTGTGTTACTAACTCATTGTGATGTTAATGCTGAGCTTGCTTGTTTAGTTTTAAGATAAAGAGTTCTATTTTTGGCAGATGCAAAAAGCCCTTTGACACCAAAAAAAGGAAATGAACATCAGACTGATGAAAATACGAGTTCCTCTGTATGGTAGAACATGTTACAAAATATTTTTTTCATTTTTACACAATATTACGTAGTAACTGTGTACACAACACCTAGGTACCTATGCAACAGGCTAGTTCACACTGCAGGGGTTAATGCTCAGATCAGATTTTTTGCTGAAATCCAGTTTTTTTTTGCGCTGTTGTTGTCATTTAAATGCGACTGCCATCAGTCTCATGTGTGAACCATATACAGCTGTATATAGACGTGACCCACAAGACGTGGCGTCAAACGCAGTGCACTGCAGAAATAAAAATGGATGCTGCTTGTGTTAGTGTGAGTTTAGCGATTTTTAAGTTAATGTGAAATCAGAGCCTGTTTAACAAAGTGATAAGAAATAGAATATTAATCCTCCAGCGCAGAAGTGTGACGTCTGTCACATTTCAACGACTTGCAACATGGCAGTTCATTGCAAAAAATCTGATATGTATCCAATTTAGGACCACATATGAAAGTAGCCTGAGCCTGTGCTATGCTATTCAGACTAACTTTCGATTCCCCTCAACGTAAGAACATGAGAGCTGTCAGTCAATAAATGTAAAACAAAGTAACTGGCATTATTATTTGAAATATATAAAAAAAATATTTGATCTTTGTTTTGGACATGAGTGAGAAAAGGATAACAGCATTTGGATTTGTGGGTGAAAAATACCTTCAACTGGAATGAGAGGAGTATTTTTTGTCCATTTATGTCCATAAACATGCACTAAACCTTTAAAAACAGTCCAACGTGTGTCCTGGAAGGTGCAGTCACATTTACTGATGTTGGCGAATTTTGGCGATAAGCAGGTTATTTTAATAAGAATACATACTGGAATTTAGGGTGAAAGATTAGCCCATGCCATTTTTGGATTTTGCAGTGGGTTTACGTTGGCTTGTGAATTGGCTGAGCTAGGGTGCGTTTCCTGAAAAACTGATTAACCACCATAGTATGTGTTGTTGTGGAAACTAACTAGCTAGTCACCACGACTGTTTCCTGAACACAAACGCATCTCTGTCGTTTGAACAACATAAGTTCAACAACATAGGGTCATTGTTAATGACGCACGTATTGGAGTAATAACTGGATCTTCACGGGTTCCCTCTTACGTAGTACTCCATTAATGCACATGTGCACTTTTCAAAAACAGCGTTAGAATTACGCGAAAAGACGTATAAAAATACATCATTTAAATGCTTTTATATTTAGATAGATTGGAAGATACTGATGTTAGCATGTTAGCTTGATTCTTGCTACTGACAAGAATCTATGCTTTTAACCACAGGTCCAACCACATTGAAGTTGATTGTGAGCGTTCATTTGAACTATGCTCTCGGGGAAACACAGAATCATTGAACTATGCTGGTAACGACGGAACTTGCGAGCATGGTTGGCTAACGATGCATTTGGGAAACGCACCCCTAAACAACAGAAAGATACTTTTTTGTGAGCAATGCTTTACATGTCACTACTCTTTTGACAAAATACTTTTTTTGACCGCAAATTTTGCTAGTATGACCACACCTTTAATCTCACCGAAGAGTCATCAGCGCACATTATGAAAGACTAACAAACCGAAATGACCTCAGACCTCTGAGGAGCTTGTGATTCTCGCTCTGCTGATGGACACTATAAGCGTATCCTTGGTGGATCGGACTTCCTTCGCGATGAAATAGTAACACAGAGCGTCCAAGCAGCAGGTCACGTTTGCAATGTTTATTGACACCTGTATGAACAGGGCGATGTTCTGTTGCTGTTTGCAGTCTGAAATAATGCCATTACGGACAAGATACTGCAGAAATATGGCCAGGTGGCAAGGGGTGAAGGGCACTAGGAAGGCCGCTAGGCTGCTGTAGATGATTCTCACCCCAGCTTGCTTTTTGTGGTCACTGTCCTTTGAGGCTTTGAGGGTACGGACGCTCTGAATGGAACATATCACCAGTATTGTGGCAGGCAACAGAAAACCAAAGACCTCCAGGCACATGATTAGTGCAGTGTTCCAACCTTTATCAGAGAAGCCATGGAAACAGGTGAAATTCCCTTTTTTATCGTCCCGGAAGGTGTAGGTGAGTGAACTCGCTGCCAAAACGAACACCCAAATGAAAACGCAAACAATCATGGCGTTTTTTTTCGAACGCACCTGCTTTGCTCGAAACGGGTGGTTTATGGCGATGTACCTGTCTATGGCTATGCACACAATCGTGTAGATGCTGCCGTACATAGCTACAAAGTAAAGACTTTCCAGAAACGAGCAAAAGGTCTTCTTGTCTTCTGCCCACACATTGTGCGCCGCGTGCATTTTAAAGGGCAACTGCAACAGCAACAGCAGATCCATCAGAGCCAGGTTGGTCATGTAGATGGAGGACTCGGTCCATTTTCTGAGCAGCATACAGAAGACCACTAGTGCTGCGATGTTTAACACCAATCCGAAGACCAGGACTGGCACGTAAATCACCAAGTCCAGCATCCGAGTTAGAGAGTCCACATCTTTAGTTGAGCAGTTTGGCATCATAGTGAAACTGGCATGGAGAGAGGTGTGAAATACATCACATACTTCTTCATGAAATTTCTTACTTTCACAACTGAAATTTGCTTGCCAGCATGCACAGTCATCATTGTTATGCTTTCTATTTTCACTTGTTGATGCAATAGTTAATGTATTTATATTAGATTTAAAAAAAAAAAGCAATAAAAATGGATTTTTTAAAATGCAAAATGCTAGGGTTTTTTTTTTAATGAAAAATGCATTAAATATGCATTAAAACTGCCTTGCTCAGACTTTTAACACAAAGAGCTGCACAAATTTTTCTTTTTAAAATGGATAAAAAAGAAGTTTTTGTTAATACGGCAAAGCTGCGTGCAGAAAGTACCGGATGACATGAAGCTCGTTTTTCATTATGATGTTTCATGCGACTTCGGACACATCAAACATTTTACAGAGCTATTCAAGTTTCTATTCTTGCTCTCATTTCAAACAAGTTTCCACTTAGCTATTTAAAAAAATGAACAAGGTGTTGATTTGCTTTTTTTGTAGACACCCTGTATGATAAACCCTTCTCTTTATTTAAAAAAACATTATAATAAAACTCAGACAAATTCCACTTTCTTTTTGTAAATAAAAAATCTCATGCATGCAAATTTTCTGATGCTTTCTTATTACAATTTCAAATTCAGCAATGCATGTTGCAAAGTAATTGTAATAATTATAGTAAAGTATATTTATGTAAACATTATTAAAAATATTTAAATGAATCTTCATTAATTTTTTTAAAAGGCAGTAATTTAAAAGACGAAGATGAGAAAAAGCAATTGTAATGACTGACTGCTATTTGTAGTTCGTTCAGTTGCGTATAATTTTTGCCGCTCTTTAGTTCATCAGTAAATATTCTTACCTTTGCAGATGTCTTCAAAGTATCATTTCTCCTAGAGTGAAACTGGTGGTACTTTTTTTCCGTGATGATGCACTCATGAAGTAAATCTTTGTTAAGAAACAAAATATGACCGTTAAAAAATTGGAAAGGAAATGGTGACTGTGTAACAATGAAATTACCAAAGAACCTCAATTTTGGACACATTCGCACATTCTGATAAACACACGCTAACACACACACACACACACATGAAACAACTTGCTTTTCTCTCGCGAAACCCCTACAAGTAAGTTGTGAAGGTCGTACCCCTGCTGCCAAAGATCACTTCTTTTTGCAAACCTATAAACCACAAGAACAAAATCCGTTAAATGTGACCTAAGCAGGACAAACTGGCGGATGTCTTTTTTTCTTCCTGCATTATCTGTAAAGTACAGCCAATATTTAAGCCTCCCTCTTGCCAAACGTTAAACCTCTTTGACATTTCATCTACTTCTATATATTTCAAGACTCATGTCAATAAACCACAGTCTTTTCCTCTTTTCAGACACGTGGGCTACATCTGTCACGAAACCGTCTGGTCTGCAAAAATCACCATTTGTCTCATGAATGAAATGAAGACTAGTTTTGTCCCACCTGTACATTACAACGCACAGCAGTGGTATTTACGCACTTATATTGCTAACTATACAGTCATTATATTTTTACATAAATTGCAAGCATTTTTTAACACTGCATACATTTACTGAAACTATGCCTCTGTGCAACATCTACTGACTTCAATAAAAAAGGTTGCTAAAACAAAAACACACTCTTACGCACACACATACACACAAAATAATTGTGTTAAATGAAATGAGTGTCTGCTTACCAGGATGTGTCTCATATGAGATACTTTCCCTTAAATGCTATCAAGAAAACTGTAGTTAGTAGCACTTCTGTTTTCAGAGGTTTTGCCTGTGACCACATCCTTGCTAACAGAAACATGCCTTTGGTACTTTTCTGATATCTTCCTGTTAGCCTGTAAGTAGGCTACTTCATTTTCTCTTAGTCAGTATAATCATGGCTCATATGTGTATAGATGACATGAGATGCATTTTTGGGAAGTTAACACACCCTGGGGTGTGTAGCATACTATATTTCATCCTTATCTATATAAAAAGCCTATACGGCTACATCGAGCTTATATTAACTACAAGGTTATTTGTACATTTAAAATGCATACCACGGCAAACAACAAAATGATTTTAAGAAGTACAAAAAGATATGCCGTAACAGATATACATGACAAAAACACAATAAAAGAAGTTGTTTACCTATCCAAAATCTAAAAAGTTTAAAATATGAATATAATACAATGCCCTATAAAGTGTTGCTTCTCAAATACGTTATAATATGCTATTTTAATGTATTTTTTATTTAAAATAGACTACTTAATAACATTTCACATGTACACATAGCTACATATAATCTGCATCTATTTCATAGAATACAAATTTATAGAATATTTAGATTATATTAAATATATTTTTCATTTTATGTAATGTATTTTTTATTTAAAATGGACATTTTTAGTGTACACTTCCCTTAGTAATCTATAAAAAAAAAAGGTTAGCTCAAATCTTAATTAGAAATGCAAAAATATATAGGCTATTGTTATTTTTGTGGATTTAAGTTCACTGCTAGAACATGTTTTGTAAATAATGTTGTGTTTAAAAAAACAACAACAATGTTGATTTACAGGCAATTATCAGAGGCAACATATAAACAATGGAAATCAGTCATAAATACAAACCGTCGCTTGTATTGGGGCATAGAGGATCACATTACAATGCAGAGGAAATAGAGATTATTTACTTTTTGTTTTGACTTTGCCAAGGGCAGTACATAAACCACTCATGAAAATTGTTAAAGCGCAATATTATGCAAATGTATTTTTTCAGAATTACATTGTTGCATGACACAGCTTGTTTATGTGCTTGCAATTAGATGTAGATAGTGGGTTAGGATTATAGAGTTAGGGAGATATCTCTATGTGTTGATGCTATAGAGAAAGAGAGAAAAATTATTTACTGATTAAATAATCAATATTGGTTTAAAAATATGCTGTTTTCTTGTATTGCAGACAAAAATAAATAATGTTTAGCATCTAAAATGAAGATATTTGCAAAGCAAAAATGCCAGAAATAATTGTGGAAACACTTTACAATAAGGGCCTTTGGTTAACATAAGTTAACAACGTTAGTTAACGTGAACTAAGAATGAACAGTACTTCTACAGCATTTATTAATCATATTTTAATACATGCATACATGCTAATTTCAGCATTTACTGATCCATTATTAAAATCAAAGTTGTGTTTGTCAACAATAGTTAATGCACTGTGAACATCAATGTAATGTAACATGAGCTAAGATTGAATTGTTGTATTTTTTATAAACTATAACATTAACAAACATTTATAAATACTGTAATAAATGTACTGTTCATTGTTTGTTCATGTTAGTGTTACCGTAATTGTTTCGTTAGATGTTTTGATATTTTATTAGCTAAATGATTACTTAGATCAAAGAAATTACTTCTTTTTTAAATTGCATCCAGCAGAATAATACTCAACAGTGTAGAAAAAGAGAGTGTAAACAAGACAGCTTCACTTCCTATAACACCTTTGTTGTAATGCACCTATGCATGTTTGGTAACCTAGCAACAGGCCTAGCTATTTTTGGAGAACAAATTGCATAAAATAAAACATAATAACATAACATGATAATGTAAAATTGGCAAATGTTTTTAAAAATGACCTGAGGTTTAAATCTCATAAAACATCCTTTAGTGATGTAAAAGATAATCATATTCAATAATAATAATAATAATAATAAATAAGACAAGACTGGTAATTTAGGATAAGGGCTAAGATTTGGGTGAGGTTTTAGACTTTTTAAGAACAACAACTACAAATACATGAACATGTAGGTTATTAATATGAATATGGGGGAACAAAATACAATAGCAATAGGCTATTAATACGAATAGGCTATAAATATGTGGAATAAAAATATGTACTTTTTATTTATCTATTTATATTTGTAAAAGTGAATGTAAATAGCCTATTTCTAATCAAAGACTAATTAATATTCCTTTATTTAATGATGCACTAATTTAAAAGAAAAACACGAGAAGATGGCAAATGTAGTGATTGACTGATTTGTGCAGTGTAGTAAATACAAGTTTTTTCATTTTACACTACTCTCTGCAATGTGTGCATGCATAATATATGTGTGGGGGCGCGAGCGTGCTTTCGGGAACTGCTGCTGTCAGCACGCTCGCTCTTATCCGGGCAATTTTCAGCATACGTGTTGTCATGTGACCCAGATTCAGCCATCTTGTGGATACGAAACGAGAGACGCCACTCGCACACAAACTCAGCGCTGTCAGTAAAAGCAGAGGTAAGACAGCGGGCCCGGCGTACATGGTATTGCTCTAAAATAACACTTAACTATTCCTACGCTAACTCTCAGTAACATAGACCCGCCCCAACGTAGCGGACCGACGCTATTCTAGCCCGCATGGTTGTTAGGCCCGGAAGCACCGGGCTCGATTAGGCCGGCCTACCGCTGATGATGTTATCGGCGATCCGCAGGCAGCTGTAGTTGAGGGCGGTGTGGCTGGAGACAGTAAGCACAGGCCGCACGGATTAAAACTCGTGTCAACTCACTCACACCCTGACTTCAAGGTTTTTTTGCGCTCCTGTCGGCATTTGTACCGACAGAAATTGACACTTTGTACATTTCGCGGCGGTGCGTGGGCTGGTTTAAAGTTGGTAGGAGTTGGAAGTCAGAAAGTTAAACGACTAGCTATAGCCATGCTAGGATATTTCACCTTAATAAAACTCTTCGCTGAACGGTTAACGTTACATGGCATCTGCTGCGGTCATTTCAGTGACGTTAGTTAACTTTACATCTAACGTTAAACGGATTTATTGGCGTTTTTCTCATCTAAGGTTAGTTTGTAGACTGCAGTGCTTAACGTTACAGGGTGTATGAAGACATGGACCGACAGGGACGTGGTCATTGAAACCGTAAACTGACATTAATCGGTCTTTACTTTTTAAGGTTTGCAGCAATTGAAACATGTTCGGTCACGATACAGATCAATTACGTATGGTCACACGTCTGATGTTGACAGTTTACCTAAAAGGCTAAAATGCATCGTTTCACACATATTAAAGCGGTGAAAATCGATCATTTTATGCTTGTTAAATCTGATATTTCAGGACGGGCAAAAACTCCAATCTGTTCTCAGCAAAAAGTAGCATTATGGACTTGTTTAGTGTTCAACTGCTGCCTTATTTCCCTTCCTGACTGGTGTTAAACAAATACCTAAACTGTACATGCAACCTTATAATTGCATGATTTGGTGGTTTTCTATGAGATTAACTATGGCTTTTGTATGGATGTAAATTGTTTAAGCGTTTTTTATGGGAGCGTGTGTAATCTGGATCGTATTGCTTCATTTGGCTGCGCACGTGGTTTAAATCCCAGTAGTAGCAAGTCACTTCTGTTTATTTTGCATAGACATTGTCATCTAGGTAATGTGACAGTGTAGAGAATATATAATAATAAACCTCAAATAAAATGTAAAGATCTCTCCTTTTCACTTGAGGTTAAATGCGTCTTGTCTGATAAAGTGTGTCTGGAATATGCATTATGTACATGTGATCAGTTCAAATCAAGTTAAAAAAAAGTTAGTTGCATTACATAGTGGCCAAGGGAAGCCATAGGTTGCACAGATGTCTGAGAATGCCCTTCCTAATTGGGAGAGTTCCTAAAATAGCTCTAGTCACAGTAAGGGGGTTACACTAAGGTGCTGAACGGATGGGGGTCACCTCTAGAATATGTTAGTAAAAATACATTACTGCCAAAATCACCACTATTATTAAGCCATATAAAAACTTTTTGGTTTGCTTGTCACAGTTTGTGTATGTAATTATACTTAATAAATCATGCACATGTTTTGCTAAAACTATAATTTGTGTTGGAGCAAACGGTGTTACTCCAAGGGATTTAATCCACCTAAAAGCATTAGCGAGTATTTGCATTGGGTGTCTGTGTTTGCAGTTGCAAGTCAAAGGGGATGTCCCATTACAAAGTTAGGTGCATGCTATTTTTCTGGACATTTTAAGATGTACCAGTGCAAAGTTAAGCATGGATGCTTTGTTTATTATTTATATATTTAAGTGTGTAGGTGTAGTTCTCATCATGAACACCTCTCGGACTCAACACCCAAAGATTAATAAGTTGTTATAAGTGCATTTAACTGTGTCATGTTGTTATTCATATTGACTTTCACTTTTTACGTGCACCTGTAGTTAAATATACAATCTTATATGCACGCATGTAAAACATAAATCCCGTTTTCAGTGTTTTTGCTGTTTACTCAAGTCATACGTAATTGTATTTATTTATTTTTGTACAGCTGTTAATTGAGTCTTTAATTTTTTTTTCAGACTTTCAAGGAAAATGGCAGAAACCCAGACACTTAACTTCGGACCAGAATGGTGAGTGTTGTTGCTGAAGCATCAAGGTCTAGTTTTTTTTTTTTTTACTGACCTGTCATAAGTCTTATGTACACAGACTTAGTCATGATTGTTTTTGAGAGTCGTCTGTTGTTGGAAATATGGTGATTGTGCAAAATGAGACTTAAGCTCTTCTCTCATCTGTGACATGCTGTCAATTTCACAGAAAAGCATGTAAAGAGGAAGGAAATTGTCATTAATTGTCAATTATCGGTTGACAAGTTATGCATTTAATGGTTTCGCACACTAGTAGTTTTTTGTTGTTGTTTTTTTCCTTTATTGATCTTATCACCGAACATATCAGCACATCTTCATTTGTGTTTAAATGTCTGTTAACGAGCTTCATCATTTTGAACCCCGTTCAGTATTATAAATGATTGCACCGATTTTACTGTAGGGTTGAATAGCTATATTTTTTCTCATTTAAAAAGTGGCATTAAAGATGACTTTACCTGATTTCTGAAAGGATCATGTGACACTCAAAGCTGGTGTAATAATGCTTTGTATCACAGGAATAAATTACATTTTAAAATATATTGACACTGAAAACAGTCATTTTAAATAAGAATAATTTTTCACAATAATACTTTTTTTTTTTCTGGATTTTTAATCCAATAAATGCAGCCTTGATGAGCAGAAAAAACGATTTTAAAAACCATTAAATATCTTTACCTCAAATATATATATATAGTACACACCCACACACACACACACACATAAATACAAAACATGTACCAGTGTGTATATATTAGTGCTGTCAAATGATTAATCGCATCCAAAATACATTTTTAGATTACGTTACAAAATTTTGGATGCCTTTTAATACTTGACAGCACTAGTATGCACAAAAGTGGCATGTCCATAGAAAGCACATTCCATTTGAGTAAAGTGTCTATTTTTATTGTTTCAGATAAGCTTTTTGGAGAATAAACCATTGTTACATTGTTATACAGTGTATATAATATTCATGTAAAAATGTAAAAAACATGCTTATTCTGACCTAATAAGAATAGGAAGCATGTTAAATTGTATTGTGTAGGATAATGAAGGATTTAAAAAATGATTTTATTAATAATAATAATAATTAATATTTGTGGTTAGGTTAGTAATGTGTGTTTTACTGCGTCATAAATTAATATTTGATTGAAATATACCTGAGGAGATTGTTTCAATAGATAACAATTTAGTTAATTTAGTGAATCAGTGATACATGTTTTATTGTTTGTTTGTTTGTTTTTTTTGGGCACAGAAAATTAATAGAAAAAGAAAACTAAATTTCTGGAGAAAAAACAAAAATAATTTGTTTTTATGGTTAAACCCTTTTTTTATGTACGTATGTATAAATGTATATTATGTGTGTATGTGTCTGTGTGTATAAAATATATGCTGTAAATATTAATATTAGGTGCAATTGATAATAAGTACAGACATGTGCAGTATAAAAGTTTAAAAGAAGTAATTCTTTATTTTAAAAGCGGATTGTTTACTGACATGTCTATAGATATGATAACGTAGCGTGTTTTCTCTTGGCTATGTCCTAGGCT
This sequence comes from Enteromius thamalakanensis, assembly GCA_032357475.1. Classification (NCBI taxonomy): domain Eukaryota; kingdom Metazoa; phylum Chordata; class Actinopteri; order Cypriniformes; family Cyprinidae; genus Enteromius; species Enteromius thamalakanensis. The sequence continues at coordinate 20,086,109 of JAUCMT010000047.1, read as the reverse complement.
CCGTGCCCTGTCTGGTGGAGTGGGTAGCAGCAGTGTGGCCTCCCCTCCGCTCTCACCCGCATTGCCAAAGTATAAACTTGCAGACTATCGCTACGGGAGAGAAGAGATGCTAGCACTTTATGTAAAGGATAACGTGGTAAGGATAAATTTTCCATCAGTGTCATTAACCTTAAAGTGTCTCTTTCAGTTTAAATATTCAGGTTTACAAACTTTTCTCCCCCTTTAGATTCCGGTAGACCTTCATGATAAGGAATTTCTACCTATTTTACAAGAGGAGCCCCTGCCACCATTGGCATTAGTCCCGTTCACAGAGGAGGAACAGGTGAGAATTTGACTTGTTTACTCGGAAGACAATGCAGATGGATTAGAAATGTTAAAGAGGTGCTTTCTCCAGCAGCTCTCTGTTATCTATGAAACTGAAGCTGGGTTAAAGTACAAAGAAAAGCTGTGCCTACTTATTCAAGTTGTGGCATTTGTTTTTTTGCATATGATGTCATTTTCTCAGTTTGGCTAATTCTGTGGTCGAAACGGATAAGGAATGTACTCCCACTCGCCGTCTTGCTCTCACGCAACCCCTCAATGAGGTCCCAGCTATCTATGCATTGGCCCTTAATTTCCTCTGCATCTGTTTCTGTCTCCACAGAGAAATTTCTCTATGTCTGTAAACAGTGCAGCAGTACTCCGTCTTACAGGAAGGGGTGGAGGGACGGTGGCAGGGGCACCCAGAGGCCGAAGTTCTTCACGGGGGCGAGGTTAGCTGCATTGCAACCACAGAATTTCCTCTTTTTTTTTTTTTTTTTAATGCTCCAAAGACGTGCAGTAACTTATTATATTTCTAACAGCGGAAATACTGCACTTTCTGTTAAACCAGAGCAGAGTGCAGACTTTTGTCACCTTGTGTAACATTTTCCTTCCTATGTAGTTGGTATATTGAAACGCATCGAATTTCTAATGCAGGTCATTATAGTGAGCAAAAATTTAGTCATCTGCATGTGCTCATGAGTCCTTTTTTTTTTGTCTACCTGAAAGGGAGAGGGAGAGGAGATGGAGGGTTTTACCAAAGAAGTTTTGATGAGGTGGAGGGAGGATTTGGCCGTGGAGGGAAAGAGATGCATCGCTCCCAGAGTTGGGAGGAGAGGTATTTAAAATGTAATTGCACTTGCAGCACAAACTGTAAGCAATTGCATATCTACAGCATGCTACAGAATGTTTGTAGGTAATGTGCAGACTGAAGCTTTGCTTATGGGCAAGGTTTTTTTTTCTCCCCTTCTCTTTTCATCTCTTCTCTTCTGAAAGGTTTCAGATACCTTTGCAGTGGTATACTGTCAGCAAATGTCTTGATGCAGCCTCTTCTCTCAGTAGCAAAATAAAAATGACAGCAATGAAAAAGCAATGTAAAGAAAGCCCCTGATCTAAATATATAGAAATAGCAATTCAGCACTTCAGAATTAATATTAGAATGAGAAATTATCTACTTTCTGCAGTACAGTGGTGTACATGTTTCACTCATGTATGATTAAAATGAATTAAAATGAACTGAATAAGATTTCCATGTAAAAAAAAAAAAAACATCCTAATAGGGGATCACCACAGACTAGGGGTGGCACGGTTCACAAAACCCACGGTTCGGTTTGTATCACGGATTTAGGGTCGTTTTGGGTTCTGTACAGTTCTTGTTGTTTTTTTCTTTTAATCTTTAACACTCCAGAAATGTACTTCAGCATATGATATATATATAGCTTAATTATCCACAATTTAGGATACAGTATTAAAAAAAGTTAATCATGTAATCTTTCATAAACTGAATTGGATGCGTGTTGCACAGTACTTGCATACCATCGCAGTTCTATCTATTGCTTTATTTCTGCTGTCATCATAGATAGTAGAATGCGGATCGGGCCGCATTTTTCTGTCCGAGCCTGGCCCGTGTCTGAATTTTTTTCTCATACTAATGACACATGCACTTTTTTATGTGGAATGCCCGCTTTTATTAAGCAACTGTAGGAAGGCATTTGGAAATGTCAACGGAGGAGAGCATCAGCGCACACAGGGCAAAAAACACTGTGTGACCGAGCCCGACTCGAACCCGAGCATCCTTTCTAAATATCTGCCTGGCCTGGCCTGTCGTGTACCCATCCTCTAATAGATAACATGAAATCCAAAATGTTCCAACACACCGGATTTATACAACGCTGGCGCATCCTCCAACTCCGGACAGCCTTCCTTTTCTCTCCATTCTCTCTCCATCTTTGCCATTTCTACACGTACAGTGTTATGACCTGCAGCACTTACTCTACACCAACTCTTTCGCGCAAAAGGGAAACACACTGACGTCACATATGGGGCACAAGGTTACATTGCCCATGTCATGAACAGTGTGATGCGTGCATGCGCCGAAACTAGACAAACATATCAAATGGTTTGTTTTTTGTTTTTTTCATGAACCGTGCCACCCCTACCTCAGAACAATGCTAGTTTACTCATCTGAGCAAACCTGTCCAGTAAATTTACTTTGACACAGGCTGTTTATACACAATTACCTCATTTTGTTCGAGGAGAGGTCACACAAGTTCTTGGATTTTACTTCAATTATATTTTGGCCTTGACTGCCAAAAAGACCCAGACATTAATCTGAACTAGAAAGAGAAAAGACATATATAAGTGTATTAATTGTCTGCGTCTTGTACATTTAGTTTGGGATAATCTGATAATTTCTTTTTTTTTTTTTTTGTTACCCAGGGGAGACAGAAGGTTTGAAAAGCCAGGTCGAAAAGATCCAGGTTAGTGTGCAAGATTTTTAAGATGCTGGTTATAGTGGGATAAATGTGTCACTGTGTATTAAGAAATGGTCTATACCACTGCATATGAGAGATTGCATAGTGTACATGCAAAATCTCATTGCACTAAACGCATGCAAAAGTGACCCCACTGTCCTCTACAAAGTGATATTATGTTATGCATCACATTGTATGTCACCGCTGAGCGAACTGAATCTCTTTGTCCATAGATGGAGCACCAGCCCATTTTCCTCTTAATCACAGTAAGTGCTTCTCTTTGTTAACAGACCTATACATTTTACATTACTGTTTAAAGGTCTGTAAGTTAGGACAAATACTTTTATTAGAAAGGATACAATCAAAAGTGTCTGCAAAAGACTTTCATTGTAACTAAATATTTTGGTTTTTACTGTATTTTTAGTTTTTACACCATGAAAATAAGAGACTTCTGTCTGAATATAAAAAAACACACTGCTTTTTTCTTTCAAAAAGTACGCGCAAACTATGAGGATGCTGTTGCAGTGAACGCTCGAAAACACGAGTTCATTCGCTCCGAGAGTGGCAACTGGCGCACGTCTCGAGATGAGCAGAACGGTGAGGAGGATGATTCGGGCTGGAGGATTGCAGGTTCTCGTCGGGACAATGAGCGATGGTGTCCTCCAAGTCCAGGTATGTTGCACACTATTTTCATTAAAAAATATTCTCAAAAACTTTAATTAAATTTAAAAGTTTGGTGATCCAAACAAATTCCTTATTTGCAGATGGCCCACGATCAGCAGGGTGGCGGGAACACCCGGATCAGCGACGGCGCTTTCTTTTCGACTCGAGGGGTGAAGATGGCAGTTACCGGAGACCTCGATCAGGCAGCGGGAGCCTAGAAGAGGAGAGAGACAGTTTGCCAGAATGGTGTCTGGAAGATGCAGAGGAGGAGACGGGGACATTTGACTCCTCTGGGGCCTTCCTCTCACTTAAGGTGAGGGCATTGGAAGTGAGTTGTTGGTCTTTGATCTTTCATTCTTTATTACTAATGCCGGTTTCACATTGCAGCTGAACCGCGGCTTGTACTGCAGTTGGCTGTAGACAAGCATCTTATTTCTGTCGTATTTTCCAGCAATCTTCTCCGAACACTGTGTGCTTTAATTTGTTATTGCCAGCATACTTTATGCGACTGCCTTATTATAGTTTACACAATAAACTTGAGCAAAGTTTTCAATATGTGTGTGAAAAATAGCAGAGCCTGTCAGCAAAAAGGATGTCTGACCCTTCTCACATTTTGTATAAGAAATATTTTATTTTGCCATGCAAAGGAAGGCTTGCGTGCAGATGCTAAATTGAATATGTTACACTTTGAGATCCAAGACAAAATTAGGAAAGATTTCCAACAATCCAAGTGTATTTGGATTGAATAATTAAATTGTAATACTAATATTAAAGCTAACAAATGCCTTTAGGTTTATTCATTTAACAGACATTTGAAGTTTGGGCTAAACCCCGTGTAAATTGTGTTTTTGTGCATTTTATTTTTGCATATGGTGAACATGAAACACGAAACACATCAATTACACGATTTTATGGTAAAATCCTTTTCAAGTTAATCGGGTCAGTTTAGATCAAAAAACAACACACTGTCACTTTAATTTAGCTTCAACGGCGCAGCAAGAATAGACACGCCGCTGACGCCCTGCTGACGCGTGCAGTGTGAAACCGGCATAAGTCATTAAAGTATAAATGTCTTTCCAAAGAATGTGTTTTTGATGTGTGCCTTTTCCTAATTGCTCAATTAGAAGGCTCCTAAGGAGCCGATCCTGGAAGAGGCGGAGCTGGACTTCCGGCCACTGGAGGAGAATGAAGAATGCACAGAAAAGGATGACAGTGAATCAGAACAAACCAAAGATATTGACACAGAACGTCGACATGAGAGTGATCGAAATAAAGGTCAGAAGGCAGTCTCGATGTGTAGGACTGTCGCGATAGTCGATAAATCGCACAATTAAAAAAATGACCTCGGTAATTTTTCCGGCCGCAATAATTTCATTTGCATACTTGTTTGTTATCCGCGACTGAATGACCACTCTCGTTGCCTTAGCAAGCGAACCCTCTTG
>JAUCMT010000047.1:20059637-20081130 GCA_032357475.1 Enteromius thamalakanensis | reverse complement strand
GGTATGTCGCATTTGTTGTAAAACAGTATCGAATAAAACCGGTAACACAACAAACATGCACATGCACCTAAAACACAATCATCCGTTGCAGTTTTCCCAGATGGGAAAAAAATTAGGGATGCTCTGATCACGATCGGCCGATCTGTTTGTGCGTAAGTATATACTGTACTACACACAGCCGTTGTTCATGTTCATTTTCATGTTCATTATCAGCGTGGATCTGCGCAGCTTGTCAGTGAACAACGGCAAACGCGCAAAACAGCAAACAGATCGGCCGATCGAGATCGTAGCAGCTCTAAAAAAATTGTTCATTGTTATTGTGGATATTTAAAATGTTTTCCATTTTCAGTGTTAAATAGTCTAAAAATAAATGTTTTTGAATTTTGAAAGATGTATGTGCATCATTATGCCATTATCATTATTCTAGATGAAAATGGTCTCAGATCGACGATATTATCGTTTATCGCGATAATTTCTTGGGCAACTTATCGTCCAGCAAAATTTGTTATCGTGTCAGGCCTATCGATGTGGCAGTCTAGAAATCCAAAACAGATTTCAAGTTGTTCGTTTATTTAAAGTATGTTATTTGATCAAAATTGCAGTAAAATGAGTAGTATTGAACATTTTATTCTTGCTAAATAGAACTAATATATTTAAATGTAAAAATCTTATATATCTGTTTAAAATGTTTTTTTTTTTCATTTTCTGTTCTTCAGTCTTGTAAAATGTCAGCTAATGTCTCAACAACCCTTAACCAATCCTCATTGTTTTAATCAAATATTTATTTTTGGTTTACAGAAGGCAGTAATTCAGAAGAGTCATCGCCAGTTGCTGTACCATTTCCAGCAGTGGTGACACCTCCTAAGGCTGCAACCCCAGCTCCAATTCCATCTGTGCACTCGGAGCAGGCTGTAGAAATTGAGAGACCACTGGAGAGGACAACGTTAGCAGAACTCAGACCTGAACTCAGTAAAGCACCACTACACACAACCCTTCCAAATAGCATTGTGGAGGCCATTTCCATACCGCTTGTCACAAACACACTCCCAGGTAATAATCACCAGAATTATTATTTACTTTAAATATATACTTTTTGAAAATAAAGTTCTGTTGCTTTCAATTGAGGAATCTCTAGTTAAAACCTGCTTGTGCTTCCAGATCTTCCGGTCCCGACACCTTTGGTGCTGCCCGTTAAGTCGGTGCCCACTCAAACCCAGCAGGTCAAGCCTTTGGAGTTGCCTGTGGCTTTGGCTCCTGTTCTCCCCCACTCCAAGGGCATTGTGGGCCCTATCAGCCGGCCCTCTGCCCTGCCCTCTGACATGGATGAGGATGAGGGACTCAAGCACTTTGAGCAGGTTTGTATGGCTGTTTACTGTACAGTCGTGTTTGCATCTCAATATTAAGTTGGTGCCTAAATTACAAGTTAAAATAATGATGCATCCACAAATAAAGCTGCTGTAAAGTCTTATCCGCCTCATTCTAATCCTGCTGTGAAGAATGAATGTTTGGACAGTAGTCGAAGTTCACGTCCTTTTTTTCCAAATTGTAACAGGAAGCTGAGAAAATGGTGGCATACCTGCAGGAAGGTGGTGTGGATGACGAGCGTTTGGCAGCTAAGATCGGTCACAAACCCACAGCTCTTCCCATTACACATGAGGCTGCATTCAAATGGTTTTACAAAGATCCACAGGGAGAGGTTCAAGGTAGGGATTTTTTTTTAAGTAAAATGTACACTTTTTTTGCTGAATAAGGTGGTTGAAAGTGATAGCCTTGACTAGCATCAGAGTTCATTCTATTTTAAATGTTTTGAAACATACTGTCAATTTAATTTGTATAAAAGCAAAATATATATATTTTTTACTGATGATCCAATATTAAATATGTATACGGTTTTAAACATCTGTGTTCAACAAACTTACATTCTCAACTACAGAATTACTTGGCCTTATCACAATTTTTGGCTTATTTTAAACTGCATCTTAAAATTGATTTTCCCTCATGTCTGTGATGAAGCCTCTCTAACCCTTAAAGAATTTAAAATATTACTATGCTGTTCTGAATAGCCACATTCAGTGACCCCAGATGATCTGTCTTCTCACAGGACCATTTAATAACCAGGAGATGTCTGAGTGGTTTCAGGCAGGCTATTTCACCATGACCTTGCAAGTGAAGCGAGGCTGTGACGAGATGTTCCAGCCCCTTGGAGAGATTATTAAGTTGTGGGGGCGAGTGCCCTTTACACCCGGCCCTACGCTAGCCCCCATACTGGTAATAAGACACTCATGTGCCTCTGTGACATGCCAGACCCAGGACTTGTTCCCCAGTTTAAACGTTTTAACTTGTTTTTTTTTTTGTAAAGGGAGATCCAGATCAAGAGAGGCTGAAGAGACAACAGGAGATTAATGCTCTAAATATATATCAGCTACAGCAGATGCAATATCAGTACTTAATCAGGTATCATGACCGACAGTTGGGTGCGCAATTTGTTTTTAGAATCGTCAGAATGAACTACAAAAATATCCTGATACTTCATATCATTCTTATGTAACTCAGAACAATATGAAAGTTTATAAGATGCTTCCTTTTTCTCTCTAGGCAACAGTATGCTCTGGCTCAGCAGAAAGTTTTGAGCTCTGCACCACCTCCACAACAGCAGCAGCTCAATCTCCTCCTTCATCAGGCACTCAAGATAAGGTGCGATTAATGACTTTTGTTTTCAGTCTTCCTGTCACATTCACTCATCAGAGCGAACACTGGAATCTGTTATGTTAATACTGCAAAGCGTGGGTGTTTACATTGCATTGGTATTGCGGTTGAGCGTCTATGACACAATCTCACGGTTCAGTTTTTGTGCCCCCTGCAGAACGCCAGAGCCGCAACAGAGCCTTTTACCTCCTGTCACACGCTCCATGTCAGTGCCAGACTCGGGATCTGTTTGGGAAATGCAGAACCCTTCCACTCAGGCATCCTGTTCTCCAAACATGCAGCCCGCCACTCCCAGCAGTACGTCTGAACATTTAGAACTGGAAATGCATTTTCTCCCTAATTATGATTTACTCACCCCTCCACTTCCAAACCTGTATGAGTTCCTTTCTTCTGCACAAAAGCAAGCTTGGTAACCAAACGGCTGACTGTAGACATGAAGTTTAGACATGAAGCTTAGCCATGTTTAGACATGATGAAATAATTTTTATCTTTGGGTTGATTTATACCTTTTATGAAATAATTTTTTTTTAGAAATAGTTTATCCGATCATCAGCTTGTCACGTCATATGTCTAGATGTTTTTAAAATTTTTTTATTTCAGCGATGGCAGATGCTCACTTCATACTATGTTAGAAGGTTTATGTTGTCTTGATATCCAGAACTAGACCATCAGCAGAGAAAACAAGAGTAGGTTTGGTCTGTCAGGTGTGCGTGTTTTTTTTACTCTTACTTACAGTAACTCACCATTTGTTTAGTTTTGGATATGAGTCATGCTCATCTCATGGTATAGCCCTGTTGCAAGTGATTTGACTCAGCTGAATAGATGCCACTTAAGCGGAATTGAAGCGTGGCTTTCGTTATAGCTGTTCTGCTTTTAATTGGAAGAGTGGATAGTGTTTTTTCGTCTTTATTCTTACATTTGTATTGTTTTTGGCAGAATCGCATTAACTGCAATTAAATATCAGAATTTGTAGCTTAGATTACGGAGTTAGATGCGATGCGTCAAGATTCAGTATGTTGTGTTCCGTCATGAATTTTCATTCCATGAGGTGTTCAAGACATGCCGCTATTGCAAAAAAAAAATTAGAAGCTCGCTTGATAACATTATTTTGCTACTAAATTGTCAGCGGCAGCTGTGGTTGCTTTGGTTTGACTCACTTCTTTGATAACATTGATGGACATCTGCATCAGCCATTGGTGATGTAACGCATCTTTTTGTAACTTTTTGAAGCATTTACTTATTGCAAACGATTGTGATACGAAATCACCATTTTGCAATCTTCAAAAAAATTTGCTAGGATTATTGAATGCAGTCTTATTGAAGTATCAGAATTTGTACCAGGTGCCTATAATTCAAGCTTGCTGTGCCACTGTTTTTTAGCCTGGGAAGGGAGTAGCGTATGGGATCTGCCACTAGACTCTATGCCTCAAGCGTCTTCCATTGAACAGATGCAGCTGGAGAAAGCCAAAGCTTTGAAGGTATGGAAGATTTGATAAAGTACATGAATTATGATCTTATTTGAAATATTTTATAAAAGAATAATTCTTATTTTCATTCAGTATAAGTTGATGCACAAAATTTGTAAGATCTCAATAAAAAAACACACAATTTAACTATAAATTGAATTAATTACATTTAAAAAAGAAAAAAATCTAAGTGTTCAAAATATCAATAAAAACTAAAAGTATTATGCTAAAATAACACTGAAACAAATATCATTTTGTAAAAGTTTCTTTTTTTTTTCTCTTCTGCTTTAAAGCTTGAGATGGAGAGACGAGAGGCAGAGCTTCGGGCAAAAAGGGAAGAGGAGGATAGGAAGCGATTGGAAGAGGCCATGCGTGCTAGACAAGAGGAAGAGCGGAAACGTTTGGAGGAAGAAGAGCTTGCACAGCGAAAGCAGGTCAGGACACAAGAGAAAATAAGAAAGTGCAGATCATTTAAGCTTAATACAATCCTTTACATTAGAAGCTCTGGTACCATACAAAAAACCTATACTGTTTTTACTTTAATGTAGAGTTTTCACTTTAAGAACAAGGTTGTTTCGACTACAACATAAACAAATGTTACTGCGCATGCATGCTTTTGTGGCCCTAACTTAACTTCCGGTAGACATCCCAATAGAATCCATAACAGCTAAGTTCTTCTGCAGTAGATTACTTTTTTGATAAGCAAAATGTCAGATGGATTTATTTAAAATGCAAACTCATTCTCTCCAGCAGGAGGTGCTTTGAGCATGAGAAATGAGAGGTTTCGCCAGTAAAGGCTGTAGACAAAGCAGCTCTGAGCTTACAAACGCTGCCTTATATGCAGGATGAAATGAAAATGACATTTTTTAAAGACAGTCTTCCTTCAGAAATACAGTGATATAACACCCATGCCTCGGTTTGGTGCATTACGTGCTCATGTTAAAAAATGTAAATAGGAGGAGGCTCTTCAGAGACAACGCGAGCAGGAGGAGGCGCAGCGGCGGAAGAAAGAGGAGGAGGAAAGGTTAGCTCAGGAAGAGGCCCTCCGTCGGCTGGAGGAGAGGAGAAGAGAAGAAGAGGAGAGGAGACAAAGGGAAGAATTCCTCCTCAAACAGGTAAGACTTACCTGAGCATGAATATGTTTTAAATTTATTTTTAAACAAGTTTTAATTGTTTGAGCGACAATAAGAGCATTTGTAAAATAGCAGCTGTTGAGCAAACACTAGAGTTGTAGGCAAAATTATATATATATATATAATTTTTTTTTATATATAATTTTTTTTTTTAATAATAATATATTATGTGGAACTTCAACTATGCCTACTATTGTTACTAGGTCAGTCTTGCATGGTAGAATTACTAATGCATGGCAATTGATCTTTTTTTTTTCCAGCAGGAAGAGGAGCGGAGGAAGCAGGAAGAACTGGAAGCTCAGAGGCGGCGTGAGGAAGAGAAGAGGTTAGAGGAGGAGGCAGCTGCAGCATTAGCAAGGCAACAGCAGGAGGAGCAGAAGAGGAGAGAGCAGGAGGCGCAGAGGCAGCAGGAGCTACAGAGGCAACGACAGCAACAGCAGGAGGCGCTCCGTCGACTGCAGCAGCAGCAACAACAACAGCAGCTCGCGCAGATGAAGGTGAGGCATAACCATTACGATCGTCATTACATACATTTACAGTGTTTGTTTTTTACAGAAAGAGAATCTGTGAAAATAACTTTGCTTGGTGCATAACCTGAAAACAACTTTTTACATTTTACACTTATTGTATTTTTTATGTGTATGTTTCCAGCTCCCTTCATCCTCTAAGTGGGGTCAGCAGTCGACCACAGCAAACACCCTGTCACAGTCTCAAAATGCCCTGTCGCTCGCTGAAATCCAGAAACTGGAGGAGGAAAGAGAACGACAGACACGAGAAGAGGTATGCTGATGATTGCTCTTTCCCATCTCATGCCTTTTCTCATAAATTACAACAACTTCCCATGTTCTATATCGTAGACATACTATTATTATTAACGGATGACATATTTCTTTTTTTTCTTCACCTCTGCAGCAAAGACGACAGCAACAGGAGCTACAGAGGACACAGCAGCAGCAACCTCAGACAAAGCTCTCAGGCTGGGGCAGTGTGGCCAAGCAGCCTGCGGCTACCAAGTCTCTTTTGGAGATCCAGAGAGAGGAAGCGCAACAGATGAAACAACGTAAGGAACAGCAGCAGCAGCAGCAGGCACCGCAGCAGCAACAACAGCAGCAGCAGCCACCGCCGCAGCAGCAGCAACAACAATCAAATGTTTCCCAGCAAAACCGCACACAGAACAGAGTGGTGAGTTACACACATCCTTTGAAGCAACCTGTATTTACATTGCCCTCAATAGTGTGTGGCAAAAGTATGTTCAGGGTTCCCATGGGTTCTTAGGACCTTATATCGACATTACGACCTATTAAGTTTTAAATAGTATATCAAAACATAGTTATTTTAGGAGGTTTTAATTTTTGGACCACCCTGTCATAGAAAGAAAGACTTATATCATTATAATGGTATAAAGATTTTGTCTGACCTCTAATTAGAGCCAGACCGATATTATGTATAATGTATAAATGTATAAATGTCTCCAGTCCTATTCAAAGTTAAATTTATGAATTTTTTGATTTGGATGTTTTTGTTCAAAGGACTTTAAGTTTCATATCTAAAGTGAAAAATTGTATTTTTATGCATTTTATTTATCCGAACTTTAATATATTTTGATTGTCCTCTGTTCTGTTGTGACAATAAAAGAAACAAGTTTCTTATTAAAATGCATTATCATATCGGTCGGGCTATACCTCAAATTTTTTATTTATTATTTTAATACATTTGCATACTGAAAAAACATCTTGAATAATTAAACTTGCACTTACCATGTTTTGGGGTTAAATGTATGCCTCTGTCTAATTATTTGTGCGCATCTTAAAGTTGTGACCTTAGTGCAGTAATCACAGTACAATAAACTGCATGACTTCTCTCTGTCTCAGGCCCTCAATACATCATCAGTGTGGGGTTCTGTTAATAATGTCGGTTCGAACTGGATGATGGACAGCAGTGTCTGGGGTGATGCTCAGAACTCTAATATCGGCTTCTGGGATGAAGCAGTTAAAGAGGCCACCCCACCACAGGCCACACGCAAGACCCACAATCAGAAAAACAAGGGCAATGCTAACCTCAGGTAAACTGTTTACATTTTTTAGCATCTGTATTGCTGTAGTGCAATAAAACGTCAGACTTTGGTGCAAGGTGAAGAACAGCTTTGTGCCATTTCCATAATGTTCTTTGTAAAATAATCTTGTCTTGTGCAGTAATAGCAGCAGTAGTAAAGCCAGTAAAAAGGTGGAAGAGGAAGAAAAGCTACTGAAACTGTTCCAGGGAGCCAATAAGAACCAGGATGGCTTTATGCAGTGGTGTGAACAGACTTTACACACTCTCAACACGGCCAATAACCTCGACGGTGAGTCTCAGCCACACACCCGGTTCTCACCACCAACTATCTTGCTTATTGGCATCTGTTACTTTGTTTAAATGATGGCCAGATAATTCTTGCCACAAACGACCTCCCTCTCTATATCGTCGCTTTTTGGGGAGGGGGGGTTAATGCAGTCTTTTGTGATAAAACACCAGCATAACCAGTGTTTAAACGTTTGGGCAGACGTTTAGGTAAATTGCAGATACAAATATTAGAACACGTCACCTCTAGAAAAAAAGTGTGATTTCAAGGTATTAGAAAGTCGTCCTTTTCCCACAGTTCCCACCTTTGCGTCATTCCTGAAGGAAGTAGACTCACCGTACGAGGTGCACGACTATGTGAGAGCCTACCTGGGTGACACTCCACAGGCCAAGGACTTCGCCAAGCAGTTCCTGGAGCGCCGTGCCAAACAGAACGCTAACCAGCAAAAACCTCAGCAGGGCCAGCAGCAAAAACAGCAGGTGCGTTTGTGTGCCTGTGCTCTCGCTTGCTTGTGCATAGTGTTAGTTTCACTAATGAAAACAACTACCTAAAGTAACTTGACTAGATCAACATGCATTTCTCAAATGACAACAATCATTGATTATTTTGAGCAACATAATTATTAGTTTCATTTTATACAGCATGAAGAAAATGTGACACAAATTTTAGTAACTAAAATGCTCACGCATTTAGCCTTCTAAAGCTTACAGAAAAACAGAACAAGGTTGATTTAAATATAACTAGAGCATAGATTTGACAGAGCTGAGATTAGATTAAAACATGACAAAATTAACTGCTTGTGCGTGTTTATTGATGTCATTTGCACTGAGTTCCTGGTGTTTGTGTCTTAGGAATCCTTGTGGGGAATGAGTCAGGTGTCAGTTCTGCAACAACATCAACAGCAGCAGCAGCAGCGGTTTGAGACCGTCACCTCAGGCAAGAAGAAGAAGAAACAGAAGATGGTACGAGCCGACCCAAGCCTTCTAGGTGAGTGATGGGAAAATTGTTTTTTTAGAAGTTGATATGATCTGTATAGAAATGACTCGGGATGTTACAATTTCTCATGAACTGAATTTCCGGAGAAGTTATTAAGCCACATGAAGATTTAATCATGATTGTTATCAAAACAATTTGATTTCAGTTAAATTATGTGTGTAGATTTAAATAAAAGACAAGCAGTTACTTGGTGACATTGATTTGAGTATATATATATATATTTGAGACAAATAAGATTTGAATTTTTAACAAACTTTATGTAAAATGTTATTGCTCAGGGTTCCTAAAATAAAAACTAAATCCAAAACATTATTATTACTTAGGATTATTTTACTCCATTTCAAATTTCTGTTAATACTACTATAGTATCTCAATTCAAGTTCAATTATTCACTCTATCCACACATCCACACAAGCGTTTTTTTTATAGCGTTTTATTTTTTACAAACGTTTATTGTCCCCCAGAATGTTGTTGTATGAATATGTAATAAGCTAAAAACAGAGGCTCTGCTTTACAGAAATAATAAACATGATGATAAATTGTCCAGATGTGCATACAGGGCTCCAAACAAAAAAATTAAGGAGCCATTGTCTTCTATAAGAAAAACTTAGACGCCAAATTATTTTTGTGCCATAGAATAAACAATTTTTTTTTTTTTTTTTACCTTTTGATCATACTGTAATGTTTGTCTCATCTTTTCTTGAATTTATCAGCATTTTAATCCTTCTTGTAAAGGACATGGGAACCAAGGTTCACTTAAAGTGGGAACTAAATGTATTCTCCAAGTTGAAATATACAGTCACAAAGAATTCTTCATTATATAGAATCTGTACCAGTATCATGGACCATAAGCATCACCTGGCCACTGAGGGTAGTTTAGGCTCCTCCTCCATTCATCCTGCTTATAGACATGTTATCACGTCTTTTACACATTCAGTGTCTTTTTCTTCATTAGTAAAATGTGGTTTTATAGGAGGAGTTGTTGAATCATGTAGACAACAGTTTAAAAATTATCCGCAATGAGCTTTTATGAGACGTTTCAGGAAGTTGTATGTTGTATCTCTTATAAAATAGCTGAAATACTGATGTTCATTATGTATGGAGGACAAAAAAATAATTAGGTATAAAGGAATAAATGCAGAAATAAATTCACAAATAAATGTAGAAATACAAGTCTGGTGATCCGGTGAATTAATTTCCCCTGTTTCCGCCTCACAGCGAATGAGCAACTTCAGCATCAAAATCTGAAATAGCAGAAAGATTTCTGTAAGGGTGTAGGGTTGGTGTTATGATGTCGTTGTGACGGTGTCTTTAAAGCCACTTTGATTTCTCCCATCACTCATAGTGCGCGATTAGATGCAGAAGATGACAAAAAAACAACTTGGATATGGAAAAAGGTCTACACCAGGGTTTCTCAAATCTTACCCTGCGTTTACATTATTAGTACCGCAAAGATGAGGAAAGGTGTTTTTATTAATTTTTTTTTTTTTCACCTTTGGGCATCGTTTCAGGTTAATATGCGAGCATAACAATCATGTGAATAAACAAAGGCATTATGTGCAAAGTCATAACATGTAAAAATATATAGTCCTTCACTCGCAAATTAATATTTTTTTTTAGTCGCAGTCTGGAGCCCTACCATATAGATAAATATCAACTGATGCATTGCAATTAGAATTGGAGGAATAATGTGCTTCATTATCATAAAATACTTCACCACTGATTTTAGTCCCCATGTCTTTGCAGGTTTTTCTGTCAATGCCTCATCTGAGAGACTCAACATGGGCGAGATTGAGACTGTGGAAGACTTTTGAGGCCTGCTGATCAACAAGCTCCCCCTACTGACAGTTTCCATTCTCAACAGCGTCCCTTATATTCTCCTCAACCCTTCTCTCTATTTTTTTTTTTTTTAATCCTCAAGTCTTTGAATCGGATTAGATTTGGGGCAGCAAGTTTTTTTTCCTTCCCTAATCCAGAGGAAACTACAGTTGCAATAACAGCGCTGCCCCACGGCCACGAAAAGAACCAAAACGCAGCACCCTGAGAAAAGCAAGAGGCTTCAACCAATTTCACAGTGTCCGTTCACCGAGATGGATCAAGCTCATCTCCAGACCGGTGTTTCTTTAAGTGTGAATAAAAGGAGTGCAGAGGGAAAAAAAATGTATTATCCCCCCATTACAACTTCCTTTTTTAATTTATTCGTTCCTTCCCTCATTCTTTTAGTGTTTTTCATTTTCTTCCCTTTTCTCCTCTCCCGCTTTGCTGCCCCTATGTTGATGGACGTTGATAACAACGTAGGACTCGAGGAAATGTAATCAACAGTGTCCTGTTTTAAGGACATGTTTGAAAGTTCCAGACAGTTATCCATTTCTTTGTAAAATATTAGGCTGTTTAAAGAATAAACTTTAAATTCTGCATCTGTATTATAATATATGGAAATGATGAACCCGTGGAGTCATACTTATTATTTTTTTATTTTTTTTATTGAAGTACAATGAATAAATTAGTCTCTTGTGTGGGCTGTTCTGCACGCTTTTGCCCGTAAAGCACAAAAGCAGGGTTATGCAATTGTTTACATATGTCGCAGATTCCCACAGTTATGGAAAGCCTGGAAATTTCAGGATGTTTTACAATTGGAAATGCATATAATATACATGTTTTGAGTTACACAACCCTTAAGTATTTCGTTGGCTTTCACTACCTCTTTATGCAAGTGAATTTCTTACCAAAATCATGATTCAGAGCTGCCCTGTCTGTATGTTTAAACGGTTACTTGGGTTGAGTTTCTTGTTCATTTCCCAAAATAACAGTTTGGTTGAGTCTCAAAATTAGATCTAATTCTGCCACATGTTCCTAATTACCATAGAAAGTATTTTAATGCTTTAAAGGGATAGTTCACCCACTAATCGCCTTCGAAACAAGGTATGTGTATATGACTTTCTTTTTTCAGACTTATTCAATCTGACTTGTATTAAAAACTGTCCAGTTCCCTTCAAGCCTTACAAAGGGAGAACGAGGGCGTTTCTTATCAATGGATCAGAAGAAGTGAAATAAAGTGCACACATGTAATAAAACGTCCCTCACGCAGCTCCAGTCAGAAGTTACATACACCTAGGATGCTTTAAAGTCAATTTTAAAGACAGACTTATTTTAGTTTTAAGGTGAACTGCCCCTTGTAGGCCAATGTTTTTTAAAGTATGTAGTATATAATGATGCTAGTGTCTGGTTTTACATAGTTTTCTTGTAGTTTAAATTTTCAGTTAACCATTTATTTTTAGTTTTCTTTGAGAAGTGTAAAAAGCAGGCAGATTCAAGGCCAAAGAGACCCTTCACAAAAAGTTTGTAGCAGTTTGTTCCTGTCTGGTGTTTATGGAGGGGGCTCACCATCTAAGACTAATATTGATATGTACTATATAATCAGATTCATGTCTTCATAACTTCAGTTTGGTGATAGAGTGCTGTAACAAGAAAACACTATGCCAGTTTTCACTGGATATAGACATTTTATGAGGTGATGAATTTTGATCATGTTAATGCGAAAACATCCTTTTTAGATAAAAAAAAATTGTGCAATTTAATAGTCTTAACATGTAAAAATATTGTACTATAACCTAAAATTTGTTTGTATAACTTAATGTAGTTAACATAATTAATGCCATGTTATTGATTTTATTTATCTGCTACAATGCTGCATCACCATCCAGGACTCTCCACTTTTTAACAGTTGATTATAATAAATATAATGTCCAGGGTGCTATGATTGCATTTAAAAAAAATATGCAAGTTTTTCATTTTTTGGAATCCCCCTCATTTTAATTATAAATAATAGACAAATAATCAAACTTTTAATGATGTTTCACATAGCTCAATTGCACAGAATGTAACAAAATCGAACCGTTATCTGCATGACCCACCTCTCATCCAACAGAAAAGCAGCCTGGGGCTCTGATGGACATGAAGGCATGGTGCTACAGGAGTGGAAAGACTTACTTATCCGTGTGCGAAGAGGGTGGGCAGTTACTAAAGAGTTGACAAAAGTCTGCACTGTCCATACAGTCCTCCCACCTAAACTCAGCTACCCCTGCCTCTCTCGCTCAAGTCCCTCACATGCTCTCTGTGTTCTTTCATTAACCTAGCAGTCTAGAAGAGGCCGGCCAGGAACCATGGGCATCTGCAGCAATTACAGCGGTTTATCTCGGCTCGTCTTCATTGGCACTCTGGCCATCTGCATGGCTTTTCTGCAGTCAGGTAACCTCAGCTCCTTCCCATCTAATCAGTGATGGACTTCTCTTAGTTGTGTGGAGATCTTAGGGAAGATTTAATGGCAGCTACAGGTGAGAAATGGAGTCAGTCAGTTTTAGTGAAAGTTTTGTTGATGGTCTTGGTGCATGAGGTGTTGGATCAGTTTATGAATTTGTGGCCATCATGAAGAAAAAACGTAGGTTTTGGAAATACCAAATTGTGCACAAGTGTCATGTTCGCCTTTATGATTTGGCAAGGCCCCTTTCTGTACAATGATTAGCTATTTCTGAGCATGAAAGTAGGACTTTTGAAGTTGAATAGCAGAAACTTTAGTTATTGAACATTTGCAAAGTGGTTTTTGTTTTATGATATGAAATAAAAATTTGCCCCACAAAATTTTTTTATATATATATAACCAAAATAGATATTTGCGATGTGTAATTGAATGCATCTTTACTCTTGCAGACTGAAGCATCATGCTGACTTCAGTGATTCAGACATTTTCTTTTTCACAACCAGGTGTTGAACCTGAATTTAGTCCTGGGTTCAGTGCATACAAGGACAAAGAGGGAGTTTGTTGGGCTTTAGGGAAAAAGAAGACTTTTATACAGCTGCACAAAGTTCATTTGTACATCAAAAGCTATTTCTAAGAAGTGAAGATGCAAAATAATTGCTGTTAATGACCATCATCTCTTAGTGCTGAATAAAATGATTCCAAAATGTATATTGAAATCCACAAACCTGCCCATAAAGTAGAAGAAAATGACACTTTAAGGCAATCTCATATACTTTCCAGCCAGGTTACATGATGTAATATTGCTCTTTTACACATTCAAGGTCTAAAGGAAGAGGTGGGATGGAGTTGCTTGTTATTTCTTATGTGAATGCATTCTGTTCCGATACATTAAAAAGTTTATCAGTGGTTCCACAAAGAACCTTTAGCATCCATGGAACCTTTCTATTCCGTGGTGATTAAAGGTTCTTGATATTTTTAGAATGTTCTTCAAACTGAATGTTCTTTTAACAACTGTTTGCTGAAAGGTTCCATGGAAACCTATATAGAAGCCCTCTTTGAAACCTTTCATTATTTATTTTTTAGAGCATTGTGTTGAATTGTGTTTTTATTTTGAAAATGGACTTTCTGTCATCATTCGGGTCAGTTGGTTCTGTTATGAAATGAGTTTAATTGAGCAGCTCTACAGAAGACGATTGTCATTATCCAGTTGGGTTTTAGTCTCGGATAGAGCAGTCGCATCAATAATATTACTCAATATGAAATGCTTCTTAAGGCTCATAAAAATGAACCCAATGTATTTCTGTTCTTTGTTAAGTGTGAAGATTCCCGCGGGTGCGAGGTGAGATGAGGACATGGGCACGGTGGCGGAGGATTGTGTCATTCACATACACCTGTCTGCATGTTGTCATCTCACAGTTGCGCGTTAGAATACAAGAAACGAGACGAAGCTCTTGGCCTTGTCCTCTCGCCAAATGTTTAAGCAGTACTTAATAAATATTTAGGCAGGCCTAGAAGTGACAAACACCAAAAAAGTGTATTTTTTCAAATCAACAGGGTACGCAGGCTGACGCCGAGGTGCGTGCTTTTCCACAGACTGGCTTCATAAACAAGCTTGTTTGACTTGCAGTGTACTAGCTGTGTTTAGGCCGTTGGTTCCTCTGCCTCAATCCACCTCTCTGACCACACAAGCGCTCTTTTGTACCCTCAAGTGAAGGGCTCATTGATGTATCGCTGGCCTCGCGCCGTACCTACAGCCTGCTTCGAGTCAGGAAAGTGTGTGTCTTACTGAGCAAACAGACTATTATCAAAAATACTCGGTGACTCCAAATATTAACCTTTTATTTTTACGATTTTTATTTTAAGATTTGGGGTGGAATATGTGCATTTTAGTGTTTAGTTGCATGGAGAGGTGGTGTAAGTGGCTGCTGCGTGTAAATACAACAAATTTGTTTTGTTGCGAGTTTAGTTTAGGTTAGATTTTGACCCGTCCTGTTGGGTTTTTCGAGCAGGGTCAGGCTAGGTTTGTGCATGTCCTCTCTGCCTGTCTTTGTCCCTTCATTTCGGGGTCAGAGCCTTAGTCCATAAGGTGCCCTCCTGGAACTTTGGGCAAGCTGTAACATAGGAAATCAGCTTTGGGCTCGGTGAGTCTAGTGTAGGTGAGAAAAGTCTCATGGCTGTTCCATGCCTGCGGGATATGTGGAATGTCCGTGAGAGATGCGAGGAGAAGAAGAAGGGAGGAACATGCAGGATGGGATACCTCTAGTGCTAATCCTCCGTTAGGACGCTCATTGAGTCTTACAGAATGTGACTAGCGTATGGCATTTTCTTTGCATTCCTTGTACCTAACATTCAGGGAAAAATATTTAACCTTTGCAGCTTACTTTAGCCAATACTATTTGGACATTCTTAACACAAAAGTGTTTTGCTGGACCAGCGAAGCAACCGTTTTTATATATTTTTTTTTAAAGATATCTTTGGCCATTTGCATAAAATATTATTGTTTTTCTCCTTTTAGAGAGGTCATAATTTGGAAGGTAATACAAAAACATAGATTGAATTCAAAAAATATTATTTATTACTGTTGGGTAACTGCTAGTTCTCCAGACCCATTCTTAAAAACAAATGCTAAGTATTTATTGCATGTATGTATTAATTAGGCATTCTAACTTGAAGTTATTTTAATATATAGGTTATTTTTATATTTATTTAGTATCTTAAGTGTTGCTATTATTTTATTAGTTTAAATGTATCACATTATTTTTTTATTTACTCTAGCATTTTTTAAATGATTAAATGTAACTGTATACTTTGAGTAATTTTAATATTATTTATGTGTATTATTTTACTTATGTGTAGCTATTTTTTTAGTTAACTATATCATAGGCTATTTATTTATTTATTTTGCATTTTTACTTGTAGCTATTATTCTGTTTATTTTGTGTAATTCCAGGTTTTTTTTTAATTCATTTATTTATTTTTGTACTTTTATTTTGTAGCTGTTGTTAGGTTAAAATATAAAATTGTATATTATGTATGTGTGTCTGCGTGTGAGTTTGTATGAATGTGTGTGTGCGCAAATATCTTCTGACTAAATCTGTTTTTTATTTTCCTTTAGAAACAGTGGCCGATTCTTCCCCTACACTGCAGAATGATAACCAGGACACATTATCTGGTGCTGGAGGCTTAGATGTGACGACAAAAGTCCCTTTCCAGGACCCCATAGAAAATGCCTATACCTCTGATTATGAGGATAATACGCACTCAGTAACTCTGGAAGAGGAGGAAGGTAAAGTTATACCACTGATTTAACACTGAAAACAATGATATCTTTTATGTTTTGCAGACACTTTGTATTTGTGTTTTCAGTTGTACTGGGGCCAGGTGCCATCACAGCTATCGTCATCGCCGTGTTCCTCGGAGCCTCGGTTCTTCTCGCTCTCATCCTGATCACGCTCAGAAAGTTCACTGCCTCTTAAGAAGAGACGTTTATGTGTTCATGTCCTCTCTTTCTCAATCCCGTCTCTTCGCTTTATTCCCCTCTGAACTGTATTTTAAGTGTCTCGTTGGCAGGTCCTTCATGAAACATGAAACTGTTTTGTGATTTCTTTCTCCTGTAAAACTCAAGACAGATGAAACCAGGCTAAGGCTGAACAAAAGGGTAACTGCAATCAAGAAAATTTTGGTTGCATTTGTTTGGTGACCATATAATCATTGTTCATATCATCTTGTAGTAAGCTTTAGAATTGAATATTTAAAGGTAGAATTATTATATTAAAGTTACATTTTAAGATATAGTTTAATACCATTCATGTGCGACCAGTTTTTTGTTTCATGCTGTATTCTAAAGTATACAAAGAAATTTTCTTGTCATTTTAACTGACTTAAAGTGTGTGTGTGTGTGTGTACAGGCATTTGTGGTTTACAAAAACTCAAATGTGTATAATGACATGGGTACTACAACGTGTGTGCGCGTGTGTGTGAGTGTATTAAGATAAATCAAAGTCTTTGAGAGCAAGTGTTTCATTTGAACTTTTATAAATGAACTGATGAATTTTTTGTCACCTTATGATTGGTCACTAAACAGATAAAAAAAGACCATGTTTAATTCTCCAATAGTGTCGTCTTATATAAATATTTAGAAATAGGAATGCATTCCCTTTTGGTTATTTATCATGTTGTTGCCAATATTCTATATGGTCTTTTGAAAAGGAGCCTGTCCTTAAAAAAGAAGCATACAATTTGTTTAAATTTTCCCACAAAGAATGGGTAACAAATTTCTATCTGGATACTTTAGATCGGTCATGGGGTCTCTAAGGTTCGATTTAACCCATAGGTCAAACTGTTTCTTCAAACCAAATCTGATTGGTTAATCAAGATGCTATTCCAGGGTCAACAAAGATGTTGATTCAAGGATATGTTACACGTTGTAAAATAAGGTTAGCTGTCTCGGCCGGTTTAGAGCAACATTAACTAAAGTTGCCATGTGTATTATGACCCTAAATCATCAATCAAAAAACAGTCCATGTAACGTTTAGGCTACTTGTAAACCCTGACAAACTGTCGTGTCGTTTGTGTATTTTGTCATCATAACTTAAGTTTATTTTGAATTTGTATTGACGTGGTTAACAGTGTCCTACAAACCAGGTAACGTTAACGTTAATTTAACAAGGTAGCGTACTTTTGATTGTCTTCCACAAAATGTCACAACTTTGCTAGCCAAGCTAGAACCAGAGATAACATATTTATAATTTGTATAAATCTGCGTATTTAGGTAATTAATGAACACCGGATTTTAAACTCTGCTTGTAATTTTAGTAGCGTTTGTAGAACTTAAGCTAAGGACTAGAATAGTTTAGCACGTTGGCTCGTTGGTCTAGGGGTATGATTCTCGCTTAGGGTGCGAGAGGTCCCGGGTTCAAATCCCGGACGAGCCCAATTTTTGTTTTCTTATTTTCCAATACGTGGGGTATAGAAGTATAGACTGTTTCTTTAGAATTAGAAATATGTGGGAACGTGATATAATTAAACTGACGGTTCTTCAGCGTTTCAGAGCTTAGCGTCAACAGCCGTGTAAACGTGTACTAACAGCGCCACTCTATGGTAAAAGAGGTCCATCCAATGTTGTAAGTACTTGACAAATAACCAATACTTCCTGAAAGAAACAAATAATTGAGGTTTGGGAGAAAATAAAGGTTTTCTAGTAATTTCTGGATTTTTTTGAAATATAATTTGTTTTCCAGATCTTGTTATGAGTTTATTAGTTGATCATTTGTTCCAAACAGTAAGACTCTCTAAAAAAGTATCTGTCAAAATAAAAACTTTTGCGAAAAACATTTGACCCCGACGTGATTTGAACACGCAACCTTCTGATCTGGAGTCAGACGCGCTACCGTTGCGCCACGAGGTCGGTCGCGCTTACCTCTTCTTCAGTGGCATTTGTCTAAAAGCATGTCCGTGCTCTGTTTCTTTATTTGATCTGCGTTTTAGACGTAGATAAAAGTATACAAATTTTGTAGGAATGTATTTACGTATTGAACAAACATAGTAGCTTGCGACTGAATGTCATGACGACTTATTAAGTGAGTACCACGATGCAGATTACGTGGCCGGTTAGCTCAGTTGGTTAGAGCGTGGTGCTAATAACGCCAAGGTCGCGGGTTCGATCCCCGTACTGGCCAAGTACGGTTTTTGTGAATAATAAAATATTACTGGTAAATGCACGTTTTCAGTGATTTGATTGTTATGGTTATTTTAAATAATCTTGTACATTGTTGTTGTTCGGTAACTTAGTGTAAAACAGCGACAGACGTTCAGCCTAAACTATTCAACCTCCGATCCCGCATGCTACACTCTACCTTAATTGAAATACTGTGATCTGAGGTCTCTTGCGGCGGGCTACGTTTACCGCTGTAATCGTCAGCACATTTTCATTCGAAAATCAAGAAAAGTTCGGGCTCGTCCGGGATTTGAACCCGGGACCTCTCGCACCCAAAGCGAGAATCATACCCCTAGACCAACGAGCCACACATACTATACGTCGTTGCCTGTCTAAAATATCGCTCGAAAAAAAACTTTGTTTTATATGATTTTTTGTTTTCAATGTAAAAAATCGTTGTTTTATAGCAGTTTTTCATTTATACACAAGGACATCATGTACAAAATTAAAATAACGGCAATTTAATATTTTGCACAAACGTTGCACAAATGCATGTCGAAATTGATCACATTAAATTTATGTTTGAGTTAGTATGTAAGTGGTTAGATACAGATAAATGACAGATCGTAAAAATCTAATTTTATTAGACCGAAAACGACTCCGGTAATCTAAAAAGCTAATATTTTCCACTGTTTAAAGTAGGACCTCGTGGCGCAACGGTAGCGCGTCTGACTCCAGATCAGAAGGTTGCGTGTTCAAATCACGTCGGGGTCAATTCTTTGATGCTTTTGTTACCACGTTTTTTTTAACAGTATAATCAATAATCATAATTTCAGTTTGGCGAGGTGCTGTACTACAGTCCGTTACATGCAATCGACTGCAATGCCGTTTAGTTCAGTAAACATTACCACTTTACACACTGACTTTACACACTGACACTGCCACAGAAGTGTTTTTCTTTTTTACCTTGATTACAGTCTACATTGCAATAAATAAATAAAAGTGTACAAAACTGTTTTAAATATTCCACTAAAGCGTGGAAAAAAAGATACAATCTCGGGCTCGTCCGGGATTTGAACCCGGGACCTCTCGCACCCTAAGCGAGAATCATACCCCTAGACCAACGAGCCACACAGCAAATAGACAGATAAATCCACGTACTCAAGTTACACATAGATATAGAGTGAAAAAGTAGAAGGAACGGGGGTTTAACATTACCAGATAATCCGCGCTGAACGTCGGGACCGATCGAGGTTCATGACAAGATTTTTGGAAAAATCGGGACTAACGTTATATCAGGCTAAAAATCCTGTAGTTTCAGTCAGGCTCAAAGTGAACGAGTCTGTCTTTCAAACAACGTAAAATGCAGCTTTCTGTTACTTTAACACCTTGTCATACTACTTTCTACAATCCCAAAAAAGGGGAGAGGAAGTCGAACAAGTACTGGAAAAAGATCAAAAGTGTTTATTAAATATTCACAGATTCTGTATAGAAACAAGAACCGTAATAATAAAAACAACCATAACAACACCCCAAACAAAATATTCTGTAATCTATAGAACATTTGCATGAGACATATGGAAATACATAAAAATACCTTTATAAACATATTTGTTTACATTTCTTCTTATTTTCCCTACCCATAGATGGTCAAAGTTAAATTAAAATAATGAATTCAACCTAAGAGTACAATTGTATAGTAAGAGTACTGGAGTAAGTTTAAATCAGCCAACGGAGGTTTGTTATAACACTTGCGTTTCATTGCAAGTGTTTCATTGCAAGTGTTTCTTCCATTGTCCTCATAAACTAAGCCATGGAATAAATGCATCTGCTAAATTACTAAATGTAATGTAATTGTAAATATAATTAATTTAGATGATGCTTTTAACCAAAACAACTTAAAAACAGGAGTATAACAAAGTGAATCATCCTATAAGGAGGAAATACAGAAGTCCAAACAATACAAAGGTTTAATCATAGTCTAGAAGATCATAAAACATAACTATACATATATTTCTAGTCAACCTCCGAAGTTAAGTTACCTCTGATTTTTGCTGTTTCTTGATATTTGGCTGCATGGGTAAGGGGGAAAACCAAGTGAGCAAAGTACAGTGAATGTGAATTTTTGGGAAAGTGACACTGTGCCTGTTATATGTCAACATGAATCAAGCCTACACAAAATATAATCTTGATGATATCAGTCTGGTTCAATCCCAGGGTCTTCACCAGATTTCATATTGTTTGTCTCCGATGAACTGCTTTTTATCACAGATTTTGTTTCCAAAGAGTCTGCAAACACAAAATTGACCACACCATTAAAATAATAAAGTTGTTTAGTCATTAAAGTGTAAATTAAAGCTCTGCAATGCATGGATTCTATAATTAACCACTGTCCTTTATATATGATGCGATTTTGAATATACATTTTATATAATATATAAATGCAGACTGTATTCGTTTATTTATTTGACATTATTGTAGTTAAATAATTCTAGATTATAGATCACAGACTTAGATTCAATAAAACAGACCCGTATGACATTATGACCATGAGACACAAATGATTTATGTTCAGTGAGTGTCTAAAATTAGATTTCATAGAGGGTTAATAGATGTCCAGTAAAACAGCAGTCACACACACTTACCGTACAGTCTGAATATTGCTGTGAGCACAGACGACACCGTGGATTCTCTTCGCTGATTCATCTGTGATATAATTGTGACTCAGACTATAAGAAAAAAATAGATGAAGCAAAAAAGTTTTAATAATGTGTTTTATATTTCTCTATCCCTGAAAGATCTGTGTAACTCACTCCAGAGTCTGGGTTTTGTGCAGATGTGGCAGCAGCGGCTCCATGCAGTCATCAGTGAGTTTGCAGTGACTGAGATCCAGTTCTGTGAGTCCTTCAGAATATTCCAGAAACACAGCCAGCTGTTCAC
>JAUCMT010000047.1:20032226-20042690 GCA_032357475.1 Enteromius thamalakanensis | reverse complement strand
ATTGTTCTGTGTTAAGATGCACACCTGTAATATTTTCTTATAAGGCATTTTTGTAAAAGTTGCTTAAATATCTTAAACTAATGCCTAGTCCTGGCTTAAGCTAAGCCCTGTTTGTGAAACCGGGCCTGTATGCAGCAAGTTAGTTTTCCAATTCACATACAATAGGCATAATGCCATCATTTTTTGAAGTAGAGCTGGACGGCAGATGAAAGCATATTGAGAAAACTGATCGAGTTGAAAGGAACTGACTTGCTCTCCATTGTTCGGTGCTCTTGCTCCAGAGCTCTGTGGTTGCCCTTCAGTTCTGCGTGTCGGGTCATGAGCTGCTCATACTCTGTCTCTTGCCTTTCGTGCATGGCAAGCAGGCGCTCGTGGTCCTGCGTGACCCGGTTGCGGGCCACACAGGCCTCCTCACGCTGTTTCTGAAGAGACTCGGCCTCTGCCTCCAGAGTTTGCAGCTGGGCCTGTAGAGCTCCGTACTGAGCCGTGAGAGAGGAGCTCTGGGAGCTTAGTGTCGAATTTTCCACCTGGACACAAAATTAAAGGGAAAATTATGGACATTGTTGTTATTCGGGTTTTACATATTTTAAGCTTTCATACTCTCTCAATAAAAAGAAGTAACAAAAATATAATAAAAAAGGTTATTTAAGCATTTTTATTCGATTAAATGATTCATCTTCGTAGTAAAGAATTTCATGGGAGTTTGGAACATGACACTTCAATCATAAATAAGTAAATAATAACGCAATTGCATCCCTTTAATCTTGAAAAGGAACTGCCTTTCTTGCTGTATGGGTCAAAGGTGAACAGTTGAACATGCCGTTTCTCATTCTGGAATTGTCACCTGCCATTTTCAGGTCACAAAACTGCTTTCTCGTGTCACTAAAGACCCTTACACAACCGAAAGACAGAAGAGGCTTCCTCACCTGTTCTCTTACGGTATTTGCCTGCAGTGGTCATGTCAATCATTTCTACGTGTCTGATAATGTCAGATATTTTTGGGAGATTAAAAGCTCTGATCAGCTATACAATTTTAAAACTCTTGAGGCTTAATGGACCATTTCCAAATGTGTAAATGCCACTGTGTCAGGATTCATCATGAATGACTCCTCTTTGACGATGTGCATTACCTATATTCAATCTATCTGTAATTAGTTTGTTAGAGGTTATGTGAAATACCATTAGAAGGCATATGTTAGAAATGTAAGACATGGACAAAATGTTTCTTTACCTGCAGTTTAGCTGTTTCTTTATGAAGAGAGGTGTTGTGCTCTTGTAAGGAAGCTGCCTGTTTCTGCAGAGCTAGTGTTTGTGCGTTGAGCTGTGCATTCTGGGAGCCTAACTGCTTCAGCTGCTCCTTCAAAAGATTCTTCTCTGTCTGCAGGGCAGCATTCTGGGTAGGCAAACAAACTAATGAGTTTTCAAAGACTTAATTTAAAGGAAACCAGGCTGAAAGTAAAACGCCGTCTTACGTTCTTCTCAACATCGATTAGATGGTCTTTCAGCTTGAGCAGTTCGGCTGTGGTCTCCCTATGCTCAGTCTCCCACTTCTCTTTATTTGGGCTCGATCTATCCTGCCCCAAAGACTGCTGGGAGATCTCAGAGTGAGCCGCCTCTTCCTCTTGCCTTTGCTTGAGGGCCTCCAGGTTCTTTTTCACCTGGTGAGGACAGACAGATCAAAAGAAAAATTGGGTCTGACTTAAGATGTAACAATTCCTTTCGCTTTGTTTTGACATGTGCATGCATGTTTGTAGTTTGAGGTAGCGTGAACATACAGTGCTGAGTTCAGTGCGAATTTGCTGGTTTAAACTGCTGCTCTCCTCCAGCCGAGACTCCAGGCCCTGGATCTTCTCCTCTTTCAGCTCCAGAGCCTTCTTAAGCGCAGACTCAATCTTTGTCTCAAGGATCTTATATTTACTAAAGGATGAGATAGCAGAATGTAAGTATATTACAGTGTTCAACCTAATCTGATAAATCAAATACAAGACGTCATTGATTATTACACCAGCCTTAGCAATATACAGTTTTCTTCTTTCATGACTCTTGTTTCAGATATATATCAAACTCCATTCTAAATTACTGGCTGAAAATGGGTTCTTACACATTATGATTGTCCCTTATTTGTGACCGTCCTCTACTGAAGCTTTTTCTATCAAGGCCATTTCTAATTCAGCTATAATCTTGTATAAATACGACAAAACGTAAATATTGTATTGGGTATTTTTAGGATACTTTAACATGCAAGCAATAAAAATAGCTTTAGTAAGACAAAGTAGTAGGTCAATAAAAAAACAATAACAACATTTATAATGCCATTTCTACTATACAGTAGAGCAGTGGTTTTCAACCTGTGGACCGCGGTATTGCAGGGGAGCCGGCAATTATTATTAATAGAAATTTTAATATTGTTAATATAATGAAACATGTCTAGTTTGCTGATCAGTTATGTATATTTTCTGTTTATTCAATAAATTACCAGTTTATTCAATAAAGGCAATTAACAGCCTTGCTTCCGAGTACTAGTTAACCTGACAGAAAAAGCGGGATTGATTAAATTCTTTTGCAGTGGGTCGTGGAAACGTATGTGTTTGGCTGAGTGGGCCGTGAGTTAAAAAAGGTTGGGAACCACTGCAGTGGAGGGTTATTTTTCTGAAAATGATAAAGCAAATTTTTATTGTTGTATAAATGTCAGCAGACAAATAAAAGTGTCTAATACTATTAATAAATTATAATATTTTAAATGGGATTTTAGTTGTATTTTCAGATTTCATTTTATGTTTTTTTTCGTCAGTCATTTTAGTAAGTTTTTTTTTTTTACATCTAATTTATTTCACCTTTCAACAAACCAATTAAAATAGTTTTAGTTAACAATATCAACACTGCAATAGAAAAAAGGGACTATTTAATAATCGTTTATAATAGAAACACACACAGACATTGGTTTTTGTGATTTATGGGGACTCTCTATAGGCGTAATGGGTTTTATACTGTACAAACTGTATGTGGTATTGCCCTACACTGACCCTACACCTAACCTACCCCTTACAGATAACTGTGTATTTTTAGACTTACAAAAAACACCATTTAGTATGCTTTTAAGCCTTGTGAATTACGGGGACACTGAAAATGTCTTCATAAAACACCTACATATTGTAATACCTATGTTATACCCATGTCATTATGCAAATGTGTGTCCTCATAAACCACATAAACCCACCCACACACGCACACGCTCTCTTGGATGGATTACTAAGCACAGTGGAATGTGACTGTTAGTAGTAAACATCTTCAAACATAAAGTGATTATCGACTGCCAGCGTTTTATGACACTATTAGCTGATGAGAAATGTTTCGGGACACATTGAGTCACGTTTATTTCTTTTGATCTAACTTACAAATACATGTCACTTGTCACACTCACTGCAATAAAGGGTTAGAAGCGGGGGAGAGAGGGAGTGAGTCTACTTCCTCGTAGAGAAAAAGGCATACTTCACTACTGAGCCCTCTACAGGGAACATTCCAGTGAAAACTAATCAAACTGGAGTCAGGCCTGTAATTACTTCAAACTCTGGCCTCAATATGAATGAAATGACTAGAGTCACCACCACCAACACCACACACAGCAAAGCTTATTCTCACAACAATAATGTAAACACTGCAACACACTAACTATAAAAATAGCATACACTTTGACTCAGATTAAAAGGCAATGAACAGATTTGGGGAAACACTACTTTTCAAAATTCTTACTGGATTGCTTAGCTCTCCTACTAAAACTAATTCATAACATTGGATGTAGTATGTTTGTTTTATATTGCATTACTTTCCACAAGAGGGAAACAGACAAGGTGGAGACAAGAGGTGAGGATGTATAGTATTTGAGACAGAAATAAATACATCCACATCATTAGCAACTCCTCACCTGCTACACCTTTCAGAAGGCAGCGTTCACATAAAACAAACAAAACTTTTGTAACACTTTGTGCTGACAAACTAGTAATGAAGCTGATTAAAGATGTGACTCATCATTTTCTTAATAACTAATCGCACTCACTTGTCTTCACAGCTGTGTTCTTCCTGTAAGAGTTTCTCTCGGTTCAAGCCGATCTTCTCCAGCTCGTGGCTCAGCTTCTCCAGTT
The DNA here is from genome assembly GCA_032357475.1 of Enteromius thamalakanensis. Classification (NCBI taxonomy): domain Eukaryota; kingdom Metazoa; phylum Chordata; class Actinopteri; order Cypriniformes; family Cyprinidae; genus Enteromius; species Enteromius thamalakanensis. Next base: position 20,038,551 of record JAUCMT010000047.1, on the reverse strand, counting down.
CATTACACTGCTGCTGAACCCTCAGCTTCTCGTTCACCAGCTCCTGTTCAACCAAATCACAAAATGTTTCATTAAAATGTCATAATTAGACTTATGAGTAAATAGACATAATTGGTGTCTGGTAACAAAATGACAGACTTCTCCAATCACTTAGTCCACTTAAATCCTGCCCCTATTCTGCATACCATAGTCTAGATCCATAATACAACCCAATACCAGAACTTTACTTATGGATTATGTTATTTGTAATTGACTTATTTAATGTGTCATACCTCTCTTAGTGTGGCAAGAGTCTTCTTATCAATGGTGGCCTGTTTTTGCAAGTCTTTGTTCTCTCTCTCCAGCTCTTTAAGTCTCCCTGCAGCCTCTTTAAGGCGGCCCAACTCTTTATTGAGTGCTGTGCTTTCTTTCTCCATGCTGGCCAGCCTGAGGCAGTTCTCTTCCAGTGCGGTCTCCTTCACCTCCAACTGCTGCCTCAACCTACGCATCTCCTTCTCCAGCTGCTTCTTCTCCTTCTCCACCTGTCCCAGTTCCTGCTCCATTCCTCTCTTCTCTTTCTCCATTGCTTCCGCCCAAGTCACTGACTGCCTCAACCCTTCTAACTCTCGCCGCAGATCTTTCGTCGCCGCCTCATTCTGCTTCAGCTCACCCTCCAGACCCTGAATCTTTGTGGCGCTGTTGTCCAGGGTCTGCTGGAGGCGTTGGTTTTCCTGGCTCAGACTGCTGCAGTTTTTCTCCAGTCTTTCGCTTCTCTTGGCCTGGGAGCGAAGCTCCTCCAGCGTGCGGCACATCTCCTCGTGTTCCCGCTCTAGTTCGCCATGTTCCTGCTGTAGCTGAGCCAGGCGAGCGGCAGCCGGCCGCAGGGTCTCCAAGGCACGTCGCTGCTCCAGGTTCTCCTCCTCAAGCTGCTGGTGATCCTTCTCCAGAACAGCCAAGCGCAGGCTGGCATTCTGCGCTGTGTCAGCCAGCTTCTTCAGCCGCCGATTGTCTTGTTCCAGAGTCGCGTTCTCACGCTCCAGGGCCTCGGCGCGTTCACTGCCAATCTTCAAGGAGGCGGCTTCCCTCTGAAGCTGTTCTCGGACTCGCTCCAGGCGCGTTACCTCCCTTTCCAATTCCTCACAGCGCTCTCCTCGTTCACGGAGAGAGTCGAGCTCTTTCGTCACCTGCCGTTTCTCAGACTCCAGACGGGCCATTTTACTGCCTGTTTCAGAGATGGTTTGGTGGAGAACACGGTTTTCTGTCTCCACCTCTCTCACACGAGCCTCGCTGTTCACTTGAGCACGTTTCCTGAGGGAATTCACTGCCTGGCTCAAGTGCTCTTTCTCCTGCTCCAACTCTGAGATCTTATAGAACACACACAAAAAACATTTATGAATAAATAAATCATATAAATGTTCTGATCATGTGCTCTCTTTCTTTAAATGTTCACCTGTCTGTCTTTATCAGCCTGGATTGTCTCTAGAGTTTTTTCCAGTCTCTGTTTGTCCTTTAGCAGCTCCTCCCCAAGGTTCTCCATGTCCTGAGTGGTCTGTTTCTCCTGGTCCAACTGGGACTGCAAACGCTCCAACTAAAACACACAACACAGAAGAGATCTCATCAGCATTCAAAGGTCTGGCTCTCAGTTAACACTGAAAGGAAATGCAGAAATTTGATGTACCTTCTTGCTGAGGCTCTGATTCTCTTTTTCCAGTTCCAGTGTGTGCAGCTGACCTTCTTCCATGTTAATGGAGGCCTCTCTCAACTCCTGGATGGTGCTCTGAAGACACTGGTTCTCCTTCTCCAGCTTCAACAGTCGGCTGGATGCGGTCTCATTCAGCTCAAACACAAATGACTTACGAGCTGTAGTAGGGATGACCAAAAAAATCCCAGCTCTTTAATAGAAAGACTTGATGAAGACCCTAAAAAAAACCATCCTATCTTGTGGGAAATGGGCATCTTATGTCCCCTTTAATACTTTTGTAGGGTATTTATGGGTAACGCTTTAGAATAGGGAACACTTATTCACAATTAACTAGTCTTTTCCCTTAATAAATTTGCCATTTATTAATAGTTAGTAAGGTAGTTAAGTTCAAGTATTGGGTAGGATTAAGGTTGTAGAAAAAGGTAACATAGAATGAGGCATTAATATGTGATTAATAAGTTATAAAAAATGGCTAATATTCTGGCAACTTTTTAAGAGACCATAAAATAAAGTATTACCTAGTTATGCAGTTCGTATTTATACTCATTTGAGATTTGAGCAGTCTGAGTGGCAAATATCCAGCAGGCAGATGCTCAGCCACTTGTGCATTAAAATCGAAACAGTATGTATACACAACTAACGGCTTGCAAACAGCCTAAGGGTAGAGATATTTCAGGAACCTTTTTTTTTTTTTTTAAGTCAACATTGACAGTGCTAGTCAACTCTAAAAATCTCCCATTTGAGCCTGCTTAAGCTGCTCTAGAAGCTTCCCATGGAAAAACTATTAGTAGCAAATAAGCGTTTGTTTACTTTGCATGAATAAAAAAACGGCACGGTTCCCTGTTGGCAATATATTTGCATTGGGATGGGTTCTTAAACAAGCAACAGAAAATAGGACATCAGCACATGGCCCAATTTTCACTCTTCATGTAGTGTTTTCCAAACCAGTCTGTGTTGGGTTACCATTAAAAACACAAATTCTAAGTTTAAGAGTAAAGAGACTGTCTCTGAAGGTTTTAAACTGAGCTTCTGTGTGGTGGACTCACCCTCATTGACCTCATTGTTCTTGGCCAACTGCTCTAGTTCCCAGCCAAGGTGAGCAGACTCATTCATGCTTTGTTTCTGAGAGATCTCCAGCAACATGTTCTCCTCCAACAACTCCTCTAGACGTTTCTTATCACTGTCCCTGTCCTAAACACACAAAACCAGAAAAATCATACACTTAATGCTGCAAAAGAGTACTCATTTAGAGAGTTCTGCTTCAAAAAATGTTTTTGAAAAAGATGGTAGTCAATGTGAACAGACTTTAAACTAAAATAAGTCAGCAACACAACATTACATAATGCATGTTTCCACCCACAGTTGCTGGAACAATGGAATTCTTGTGGTCAATTCCAAAGAACCCTTAAGTATCAAGTATCAAAGATACCGCATACTTTGGAAATGAACCAACTAGGTCTACAGCATGTTTTATTGCCCATACGCAATAAAACAATAAGATGCATGAAGAATTGTTTTGTAATCCCATTGCGAATCAAAACCATTTTAAATTGTAAGATGCATAAAGATTAACTTTCTAAACACAGATGCATATACACACCCTCAAAAAAAAATTCCTTTAACACTTACAATTTCCATATCGTGCAATTTGGAGCGCAGCTGGAGGTTCTCTTTCTCAAGCTCATGTAGTTTGTCACAGCGCCCCCTGGCCCCAGTAAGCTGCTCCTCCAGCATGGACTTTGTCTCCAGCAGGGTCATATTGTCCTCTCTTAGCTCCTGTGCACAAAAGAGAGATGAGAGAGAAAAGAAAAAAAAAAAAAAAGAAAAGATCAAAAGGGATGGCGAGGACGGCGAGAGCAGACTGAGAGAGTCAGGGGGGCTGTCAGTGACAGCTCAGGGCCTCAGCGGACACCTGAGGCTTTATATCTAAGAAATAAAAGCAGCAGGAGCCCTCAGCATGCAGCTGTACATCAGTCACCTTACAAAGAAACCTACCCTTCTGATTTTTTCCAGATAATGACAGAGATGTCCAACTCTGTTTTTACACAATGCTAAAGTCATTCAAATGTTAAAATGTAATATAGGTTGGCGAGTGAGTGATTACCTCAATGCGCGTCTTGTAAAAATGGACATCGTTTAGCTTCTCTTTGAAGCGAGCCAGTTCGGTTTCCAGGCGATCCACTTTTCCAGCACGCTCCCTCAGAGCATCCACCTCATCGCGGTACGCCCGCACCGAACGTGCCTCTGCCAGCAACTGCATGTTCTACTCACACACAAATACAACAGATGACTAACTGTATGCTGAAGCTTCAGTAAAGTGTTTCTGATTTAAGTTGGCGATGTGAATGGAAGAAAATAAAAAGTCTTAGTATGATACCTCCTGCTTGAGTTTCTGGATCTCTGCATCCAGGCGCTCAATCTCGTTCTTGGTATCTATCAACTGCTCGGTCTTCTCCTCTCTGTAGAGAACAGATCCACAAGAGTACACTTGTACACGATTTATATCGGCTAATTATAAGCATCGGCAAAAGCTGTTAAGTGTCAGAAACAAGACTTTGGAGCACTAAAGCTGTCAATGAAGTTATAATAATTCTGAATAAAAACAAGGTAAAAAAAACTAAAGTAACTGTATAGAAACACACTTACAACTCTTGGCGGGAGCGCCTGAGTTTGGCCTTTGTGTCGGCCAACTCCACTGCTAAATGCTGTCGATCTTCTTTAGATAGTAGAGTGACTGGGGATAGAGATGTGTGCTCAGGGCTTGGAAAGCCCAAGAGATTGGTCGGCTGCTGAGACTGAAGATAGTCCCTCTCCTGGGTCAGCTCTATGACCAGCTAAAGACACAGAACAGACCCATCAGCAACTAATCAGTGATGAGCAATGTCTTGAGGAATTTTAGTATTACTTCCTAATAAGTAGATGTTTGTAATTGCTGTTGTTTAGATTGGCTTACCTCAGAGGACTCATCTCGCTCATCTATGAGTTTGCGTAGGTGAAGAGCCATGGTCCGAGACAAAGGGTCCAGCTGCTCGGCTGGGATCTCCCCAACTTCCATCCACTGCAGGTCCAGTACATTCTCCTGGTTGTGAGTTACCTGCAATCAAAGTGGAATTTGCGCCTCAAATACATGCTCTATTTATAATATGCATAAGAAGATATTGGCTGAAAAATCAGGGAAGCTCACTTCTTGAATGTGCGTCACGATGGCGGTCTGTGTTTCAATGTCAAGCAGCTTGATCTTCTCAATCATCTCTTCTTTCCGGTCACACTGTTGGGAAAAATTAAGAGAGTGAGGGAAAAACAGAAGGGATGGAAGGAGAAGAGTTACAGTGTTAAGTCTACCATAGATGCTGTACAATCCAGATTCATTGCCCATGAGTTTATTAGTATGCCTTAATGGTGATTAGTCAAAGAAACTGCTGGTGGAGATGAAAGAGTGGGAATTAAATCAGAGTTAAAGCCCTTCTTTGAATTAAAAAAAAAATGCAGGAGATACTTTCAAATGGGATAAAGTTGTGTGCCTCGTGACTGGAATACTGTGAGAGGAAGTTATGGTGCAGGATTAGACCAGCTCAAAGTGACTCGGAAACAGAAAGCAAATCAGCAGGCAAATGTTACGCTGTGAAGTTTAGGGCTCTAAATCAATGTGAGCGGTTTATTATCCATTCACAGAACAAGAAAATCCAGCTAGAGAGGGGGTGAAAAGTGTAAAAGTAGAAAGAAGTAGGCCTGTGTGGAACAGTCACGTGAGGAACAATCAGAAAAACATCTAAGCCAATCCAACCCAATAATCTGTGCTGACTTCTCACATATCTGGATGAAGGCTTTATTTTGTAGCATAATGAGCCTGTGTTCATTTTTCTCTGGAAAAGCAGAGGCATGCCCAGACATGGATATGATTTCCTGCACTGGTGGTAAAATGCGGGTTGGGGATCTCTGCTAGTTCAATCAGTTTACCTGAACAGCACAGCCCAGTATCAGCAACAGCAGTCTCTTCACCTCCTCCATGCTTTTACCTGAGGGAATGAAATGGTTAGAAATCACAAGAACTGAAAGCAAGATACTATAAATAACACAACAGAAATGAAAGAAGAAAAAAACAAACATTCATTTTAGCTAAAAACAGGAAGTTGACATTAAAACCTTAGCAGACATAAGCTGTGATTTTTATTTCATTATTAAATCATCTCTAATGGTCCCAAATCCCTAAACCCTGTTCACATTGATTTCAGGGTTGCTATTATTGTTAGCTAAAACTAAAGCTGTACATGTTAACGGAAAAATAGCAAATTAAATAAATGTAAAAATTGAAATGTCTTGGCAATTAAAATATTTTCAAACATCATTAAAATAATATTTGATAATATGGTAGAGTGCTAAAATGACTAAAACTAAAATTATAATAATACAAAACAAAAGAGAGATATAGTTAAAAACCAATTAATAAACAAAAGGCAGTGCCAAAATGACTAAAAAATAAATAAATAAAACACTTAAAAATGAGAACACAAAATATAACCATAAAAGCTCATTTAAATATTAAATAATAGTATAATAACAAATAAATATTACTAAAATGGCACCGATTGGTTTATTATTGAATCTGAGATACCAGTGGTTGGTATTAAACTCGAAATGAAGGTA
>JAUCMT010000047.1:20015819-20027126 GCA_032357475.1 Enteromius thamalakanensis | reverse complement strand
CGTTTAACTGATTGTGTTAACCGGTTAAACTTCAAATCGGTCGGTTAACGGTTAAACGGTTAAAATGAGCATCCCTATCACTGGTGTCTTAAATTGGTCCTAGTCTGACAGTTACAGCTTAGCTTAGTATAGCTGTCAGTAAGGACATCACATCAGTAAGGACAGCTACCATCCGAACCCATGCTTCCGAACCCGTTTCCCTCAGGAAGACGCTACAGGTGCACCAGAACGAGAACAAATAGACTCAAAAACAGATTTTTCTCAAAAGCCATTACAACCCTTAATTCGAACAGGCACTGGCCCCACACATGCACACACACAAACTGAACTTGAATTACACTGGACTTTATACGATATACATTTCTATGTGCAATTTAATTTTTCTTCAAAATGTGCAATATCCCGACAGGCGAATGTGAATTTCCACCTTGAACATATTGATCAATGTGCAATTCCACTGTAAATATTTATCATTCTACTGTACCTCAAAACTGTATTTACCCCCATCTCATCCTACCCCCCTCATCCCCTATCTGTACTTTGTATCCTTACTTATAGTTATCTTACTGTTAGCAATTTATTGTTATTGTATTGTAAATATACTTCTTACATGTTTGCACTGAATAGGAAGATGTTCTTAATCAAACCGTACCTGTATATAATGTGCGTTGTATGTGTGTACAGTGACAATAAAGACATTCTAATTCTATAGCGTAGTAGCTTAGACAATTATTCCTATAAAGCTCACTGTATCATATTTGATACATACATTTTTAAAGTCTCTAAATGATCAACATGATCCAAGATTTGCTGAAGAAACAAAACACTGTTGTGCACAATCTACTGCATGCCTTCTGTTCATATTTCATACTTCTTTTTTTAGCAAGCATCTTTTTAGTTTTTGTTTAATATATAATTATATTTTTATGAAGTAAACATAAGAATAACTTTATGCCGTACTATAATATTTCAAGATGAAAATTTACTGGACTGAAGCAACTGCACTTCATTATACATTAACCATCATTTTTGACAGAAATGTTTGTTAGAATGTGAATATCGGATATAATCTACAAGGCTTCATTGTACCGTTTTGTATTATATGCTTTAAAACCCTAAACCTTTAAATATCTTACTTAAACATATTATCGGGAAATACAGTTATAAAGATCTCACTGATTTACAAGCTATAAGAATTTCATCTTACTTTTTGGTCAAAGAAATAAAAGCAACTGCAACAAACTGCATAAGTTCTGCAAAATTTTGAGTTTAAGTCTCTGAATAAAATTGTCATGTTATTGAATGAGCTTCATATTCTCACTATCTGAGACATAAAAGCCAAATGTACTACATATGATGCTCAACAACAAAAACAAAAATGAATATTTTTTTTACTGAATATTATTTCAAACGTATGGCTTTACATTATTCACTATATCAAACCACAAATGTTAGAGGTTGTAAAATGAACTTCTCTTGGTTTAATAGTGTAAGGTGAAACCCTGCTTCACTATGGGATGATATAGAAACAGTAAAGGCATCCTGCGCGTTTTCGTGATATGTTTACTTTTTTTCTTTACCTCTTTAACAGTGAACCCATGGATCTTCTGTCCTGCTGTGTACTGCAGTGCTCTCTCTACAGCAGAGCTGCCTCTCGACCTCCATGAGCCCTGGAAACTACAAACCCCTCATTCATCAGACTTACCAGATCTCACTAATCAGCATGACTGTGCTTTCTCCAGAGGATTAACGTTACATGCTACATTTCAAAACATACAAAGTTATACGTATAAAAATGATGTCAACTGATAACAATGTACTACTAATAAATGTATCCCAATTAAAATACTAACAACAGCCTAAAAGGGATCACGTATATATCTGACACCGGAGAACTAAATTTAATTAAACTAAAGTGACAAGTGCAGTGTAACTCACCTCAAATTCTTGAGTTTCGTAATGAATACCTTGCTATGACGATACATTTCAGACGCTTTAATCTACTACCTCTAATAATTACTCTGACTGCCGAACCAATTCAAAAGTTAAAACACATTACATGTGCGATGCGAGATTCATGTTTCCGTTTTAATTAAAGCTCTGTCCTTCCATGTCCCATGCTGTAAACTGCGCATGCGCACTAGACGAGACCGCGACAGTAAACAACGCTGATTTTCATTGGCTGCAAGGTAAGAAGAGCTTGGCTGATTGAGTCACTGCTTGTACATAATAAAAGTCTGCCCACTTAAAATAAATCAATAAAATTACTATAAAAATATTGTGTGAAAAAATATACACAATTGTAAAACAAAGGATAAAGAAATGTAGGATGCAGAGTTTTTTAATAATAGACCGCTTAACTAATACTTTTTATAATCACCGGCAGGTGTCAGTAAAAACATAGGTCTCAAATAAATAAATAAACCCATGGGGATCAAGTAGTCAGAAATGGAAGGAGCCCCTAAATAAACTAATGCTTTTGGGCCATTTACAGGGTATTTTTAATGTATATATAAATGAACAAATAAAGTAATTTCTGGACATGGATTATTCTCATATTTCATACATTAATTGTTACCACTGTAAAATAATATATTTTAAACATTTGTAAACATATTTTAAGCTTTATTAAATGTTTGGAAGTCCATTTAATATGCCTTAATGTTTTAATATTTTTTATTTTAGTGCAGGTTTAAGATTAATTATTTAATTAATTATTTTGAATATTAAAATGACAATTTGTTAACAGATTCCTAATCTTGTTACTCAACTTATATATTACATATGTAAGACAAAGAGGATGTGTTATGTTTTGATATTATTTAAATAGTGTTGATTTGTTATGAACTTGCCATTTTCTGCAAATTTCTAAATTAAATGGCTTACAACTGAAATCTACTGCCAGTCAGAAGTACTGTTTTAAAGTATCTGTTTGAGGTGGGTTTGTTTAAAATTTCTTTTCTAGTGTTTTGGTGTGCGAGGGTGGGTCCGTAGAACGCCATTCATCTCACTGATGTCTGTTTTGGGTTCATGTAGAGGTAAGCCTATACAACACTGCCATGAACTTGAAGTACTGAACATTTGTTCTAACATTGAACACAGTGCACCATATTTTTTACCCACACAAGTTTTCAGAAGTCTGTTTACAGTTTACACAGTCTTTTTTGTGATACAGGATCACACTTTAATCTCTAATGTGTAATGTTTTGCCCACTGTATAATAAAGAGAAAAGAAAATAGAGTTTTATATATGTATAAAAAATCATTTATTTTTGTGGTATAAAATGCATTCACAAAGATAAGACATTTTTACAATATTGCTTTTACATAAAGATCTGCTTTTAACAAAGAAAATAATAATTACACAAACTACAAGTACCAGTAAAACTTTTGACAAAAAGATTTAAACGTTTACAAATGATCGTGGTGTACTGGTAAAATTCGAAACTAATGTATGTGATATTGTACAGTTCAAAATCTTGCATGCACATAAAGATAATATTGGAGTGCATTTTAAAATTCCCCTAAAGATACTGCAAATTCCAGCAAGACATTAACAGCTTTTATATTATCAATCCCTGAGTGAACATCCTCATCTCTGTAACATCTGCAGGGCTTTAAACATCTGGACAACAAAGGCTAGAGCTTCATCTGAGCCATCATGATGTCACTCTGTGCTCGTAAAACCAGTGACACATCCTGATGCATTTTTCAAACTCATATAATTACAGCATACTACACAGTAGCAAATCCAGCTTCTTTGGGTAACAATCATTCAATAACAGTTCAGTCATTCCAGTACTTCTGACACAAAATATACAGTACTTGATCTTCTCGAAGAATAGCTCATATTTGACTTTTAAAGACCCATTTTAAGGCACTAAATTTATTGGTTAAAAGTACAAGTAACATCAGCATAACTATAGTAAATGTAACTGCTGGATGAAGCAGGTCATTTGTACCTAAATGCAACATATTAGCACATCTGAGATTGTAATAAACAGCAATAAACAATTTATCTCAAATGGAATGGACACATCTGCTTTGGATATTAAGACGTTAGCTGCGCAATAACGTTAACTCAAAGTGTTAGTTAGCTAAATATTATTTTGGAGTTTTACATACATATACAAAGCAATTTGCAAAGCCTGATAATGTTCATTTACATTCAGTACCAGACTTCCTGCATTTTTAATGCTTTTATAACTTTGCTATGACTTGAACTGAAGAAGTCAAATGTCACCATCATGGCAAAAAAAAGCTATTAGATATGGTTTCTGCTGAAACCATACCTTTAGAAAGAAGGTGCAAAATCTGCAACACTGACATTCAGCGAATATAGAGAACCAGCTGTGGCAGGTCTTTGGGATTTGCAGTCAGATGTGTCGCTTCATGTGCAAGGCCAGATGATCAGAACGAGAGAAACACCTGAAAATAAAAAACGTATAAGTATAGCTTAAGTATAAAGTATAGGTTAAGTATAGCTTAAAACCTGTTTGAAACACTGTGTCTGATCTCACACACCTATCACAACGGCTGCATTTGAAGGGTTTGGCTCCGGTGTGTTTTCTGAAGTGTCTCGTCAGTTCATCACTTCGAGCGAAGCGCCACTCACAGCCATCCCATGAACACCTGTACGGCTTCTCACCTGCAGGCAGCACAACGGCACTCAATATTTAGTTAATCACATTAATTCAGGATTGGCTAAACTGGGGTCTGATAATTAAATAAAAATAAAAACAAGTACAACTAAAGAAATAGCTTAAAGTAAAATCCCTTACTAAAAATGATATTTGTTAACCTACATATAAATGTGACTAGAAACTTTGAATTTAGAATCTAAAAAGCGACATGAAAGCATAGTGAGAGAGCAACATGTTAGAGCACGCTCTGCTGTGATCTGGGTTACTTTATGATCTTTAGTAGTTTTAAGTAAAGTCAGTTTGCAAATATTCCTTAGATTGCATGCAAGATGAATGGCGTGGGAACAGGGTTATGTTCATAGGGTGTATGTATTACATGAAGAATGAGCATTTCAGGAATGTAGGGAGTCACCAAACTGCATTTACACACACTCTTCAAACAATCGCCTCTAGAGGAGGAGGTCACACAATCACCTCTGCATGCATGCATGCATTCAAGCAACAAGTGTGATGCAACAGCAACTCTACATGGGAATGAATGCACACTGTGCATTTGGCAGACACTTCTAAGCAACTCAAAGAGGCATTTAGACATTTAAGCAATTCAGGCATTCCCTGGGAATAGCTATAGTTCTGCCAGTACAAGTAAATTTTGCCCAAAATTTGTTGCAGCGATTTTTTGATGACAGAAGGCATGTAGTAGATTTTTTACAGCAGGTTTTCAGCAATGTTTTGATTATGTTGATCATTTAGAGGTCTTAAAATGCGCAAATATATGATACATTATGCATTAAAAACATTGGTTTGATGGCTCTCTGATATCATCTTAACAAATATCTTAATTTGTGTTCCGAAGATTTATGAGTTTGTGAGAAAGGATTAGGGAAGAAGACAGAATTATTTATTGTAGTGTGATTTAAAAATGCTTTGTAAGACAGATTACTGAAGCAAGGTTCACCATGATCCAAATGGGAGACGTTTTGTTTCCCAAAGCTGAGAGCACTGTTGTGGCAACAGTAAATAAAAATACAGGTAGGACTAGACGCTCACACAGCAACTGCTTACCGGTGTGTGTGCGCTGATGTGCTTTCAGATGAGAGCTCTTGGTGTACACCTTCCTGCAGCCGTTAAAGTAACAGCGATGAGCTCTCCTTCGTCCTTCAGGTGACCCGTCACCTTTGCCCTCATCCCCTCTCGCCCCTTCTGCATCTTCTTTAGCCTCAATGAGAGGGAGTAAGGGTGATGAGGGTGGCGTCGGGGGTGTGTGTGTGACTACATGCTGCTGCTCACATACGCTATGATCCAGTGTGTGTGTGAGCACATCAGCAGATGCAATGATCTTCTTACAGCTGCCGAACGGCAAATGGGAAGCCACAGGGATCTCGTCCTGCTTGGGGATGGAGGCTTCCGGAGGGGATGAGTTTGGTTCAGTCCCACAACAGCGCAGAAATTGATTCCAAAGACTGTCCGACTCGCATACTGATCTCAGATCAGCTGCAGAGACGTAGGGCTCATTCTGCAGATAGCGCTCAAGCTCCAGACAAGTCTATAAAAGAGTATCAAGGGCAATAAAACACAACCTGAGCACTTTGCATGAAGGAAAAATTCTGTGAAATTGAAAATTCTAAAATGAAATTCTGTTATTATTTCATCAGTGTCATGTCATTGGTATATAACTTCTGTGCAACGTTAAATGTGAGGTTTAGCACAATATCAGCTGTGCTTTTTAAACTATGGAAATTGCCAGACAACATGGAAATATAAAAAAAGAAAAGAAGAAAAATGAAAGAATCACCGTGACACTGAAAAATGAGCTTTGCCATCATAGATACAATTAAAAAATATATATAAATAGAAATCTGTTATTTGAAATAGTGATTTCACTACATTACTATTTTAACTGTAGTTTTGATAAAATATGATAAACATAAGAGACCTCTATATACAACACACATACAAAGTATTTGATTAATAAAGCTGGTAGTTTATATTACCTGTTGCCAGTACTCCTCTAGAGATGGTAAAGCGGACAGGTATCCCGTGTCAAGGACACTCTGTAGCTCCTGGAAAATACTACACATGGGAATAACATCCATATTCCTCCCACGCGCAGTCTGTCAAACCCAGCTGGAAATCCTGGAGAAGGCGCTTTCCCGTCGGGTCTTCACGTGCGAAGGTAAGGCAACGGTTTTAGTTTGTCTTCAGCAGAGCAGACGCTCGGAAGCGCTGCAAACTTCCAATTTCAAAACAAGCGAAACGCGTTGAATGACGTCACCATCGGACAAATCAGAAGCGACCAGCTAGTGCCCCGCCCACCGCTCGACTCCACCCAATGGGTGCGTCCATCTCCCGATCTGTTTGAGGATTGGTCATCGGTGTGTTCCTCTGTGTTGATGATTGGTGGGTTGTAGTTGGCGCTATTTCTGGGGTGGTATATAAACATGCCCCCTTCTCTGCAAATGAAGAAGTTGTTGTGCATGTGCACATTATTTTTATTTTTTTACCAATACACAGATGGCTGCACTTCCTTAGATATATATATATAGAGAGGGAGAAAGAGAGAGAGAGCGACGGACTTATTTTTATCGTCTTTTTAATTAAAGACCATTAACACAAAACGCACACTATTAAACATAATACATTAGTTCATAAATACATGCAGATGATGTATGTGAACTTAAGTATAATGTGAACTTAAGTATGACTTTGTCAGCATTCAACATAAATAAAGTAAAAGCATAAATAATTTGGAGTCTTCTGAAGTATCCTATTAACTTCATGAGAGAAAGAGATATTCACAGATAATCTTATCCCCAAATAAGATGGATTATTAAAACACTTAATCCAAGGATTTTCAACAAATCACTGAGACTTGATCAAGTGGTTCTCGGAAAAGATATTTATTTAAAGTACATTTTAAATACAGTGTCACATACACTACATTATTTAATGTATTATAGTGCAATACTCCGGTTTTGCCTTGAAGTGTAACGTTCAGTTACTGTTCATTATCAGGGTAACAGTGGGAAATTAAACAATAATCAGTAGCTAACAAGTGAATAAATACATGAAGGACAATTGAGATAAATATCTGAATCAATTTGTGATGTCTTTGTGTGTTATTGTGCTTTTTATACCCATAAAAGCCTTGGATTAGAAATACCAAGGAAAGGATTACTTAAAGTAAATACCTGGAAGCATGAACACATACTCTGTTATCCTGAGACCCATACATTATTTACCTCTTAAAACCACTGAGGCATGTCAGTCTGTTTTACAATCAAGTTTTCCCCCTTTATCAAGACTGTGAGAATGGATAATGCACACACAGTACGCATGCACCAACATGCACGCACACACAGACAGGGGAGTGTGTACAGTGGTGGTGACTCATATTTTCTGTGATTACACACACACGGTTTGTGCTCATGCTATCATACATGCTCTCTTTCATTCTGTCTAAGATAATATTTTGCAACATACTCAAATTCACAGAGATTATTTTCATGGCAATTCATGACTAGTAATAGACATCCACACAAACACAAATACTAGATACCAACAAATGCACAATAAAAACAAACACAGAATAAAATGAAAAAAATCACACAGGCAAAAAGTAATTTAAAACCCAATAACCAGTAAGCCTAAGCCTAAAATCCTCACAAATTGCAGCAGTTACATAAACAAATTAAGTTTTGTTTTGAATTCTGCAAAGTTGTTTTGGCACACTGTAATTTGAAAAGGAAGTAAAAACAGATGATGTTGGAAGTGACAGAAAATGTGTGAAGAACAAGCCGTATGATGCTACATATTCACAATCTATTCATAATAACTTTGCAAGCAATTCATTTCCCGCATCATACACAACTGTTCAAGTCTCCATATGTGGTATTTTTTTATACATTACAATTGGTGCTGTCAAAAGATTAACCGTGATTGATTGCATCCAAAATAAAAGTTATTATTTACATAATATATGTGCTCTGTGTAATTTATATACACGGTACAGTGCAAAAGTCTTATAGGCCACTAGTACTTTCACCAGCAAAAAATGGTTTTAAGTGGGTTATTAAATATAAATATCAGTTTACATTTCCAAACATTATTTTTGCCATTAATTGTAATAATGCAGTAAGATTATTGTCTGCACAAGGAGTCTGACAACAGCCAGTGCTCCACACAGAGATCTGATCTGATCATCATCCAGTCTGTCTGGAGTGACATGAAGTAACAGAACAAACTGAGACAGACTAAATCCAGAAGAACTGTGGCAACAGGTTTTTTCCCCTCATTTTGTGTCTTCCATGTAATGGTCTCATTGTGTACAGGTGTGGCTTATATTAGGGCCAATACCAAAAGACAACCCTTTTCAATGTGGCATCAATTTCAACATTCTGTGGGTATAAAAAACTGGTATTGTCAGTAAGTCATTCCAAGTTCATCATTCAAACAGCTGGCAGGCAGTCAGATGTTGCTTGTGAACTTGGTGTGTCTCAAAGTTTCATCAGCAGCCTTGCATCAAGACACAGAACTACTGGCAGAGTTCATGACAGATCCAGGAGTGGAACCCCACGCAACGATGAGCAGTACTCAAGGACCTATGCACTCAGACATCGTTATGCAACTGCCACTCAGCTGCAGGCCTATTTAAGAAAAGTGAGGGGTCCTTGAGTTTCCAGACAAACCATTCACATTTGTCAATACTTATTTGATTAAATGATGTACAAGACATCACAGGTTTTGAATGCTCAGCAGGGTGTGTAACTAAATCTCGCTAAATCTTACATGTAATGGAAAAATTGTTTTTATAAGGGATGTGCATTGCAAAATTGATGACATTATGAATTTTACATCACTATTGTATCTCGTTGTGTGCGCCTGGCATTGTGATGGTTCTGTTCAGGGTTCTGCGGGTTTCTGATTTGTTTCTTTGTTTTTGTGTGGATGTCTGTGAAAGGAATTACAAAAGTACCATGAATATGTGTACGTGTGTGTCTGCTCTGTTCCAGCTTGCTAACTTTATTACGTAATACTCTTTCAGCAAGTATATGCACACCATATACCTGGGAGCAGTTGGGTAGTAACTGATTTCATAGAAGATTCCAAGAATGCAGTACTTGAAATTAGATTTGGTTACAGTTAAAAATTATTTCCTTTTATATGGATTACATGATTATTATTTGCATAATACAAATATTTTATTCAGAATTTATTGATTCTTTTCTTTCTAAAACAGACTACCGTCCTTCAGTTTTGTGGACGTTCAAAGACTAGCCACTTTTCAGGTGGTTATACTTTCAAATACATTGAAATGCATAAATTCACCAACTTTTTCCATTTGATCCACCTGACCCTGGCTATCAGATAGCACCCTGGTTAATGAAGACAGAGTTAAAGCAGGTACTTTTGTACCTATAAGATTAAAATATGTACACTTTAAGTAGTAATATCCAAAATGGATGCTTTAGGTACAAACATGTACATTTTGAAAAAGGTTCTGTTGCAGTGACAGCTTTTGTACCTTTATTTTTGAGAGTGTTGAATCCAGGCAGTCCATTATACAGCTACACACTTGATCAGACTTGTTTAAAGGGGGCGTTTCGTACTTTTCTTAGAAGTGCATTCCTTTTTTGTTTTGTTTAGGGGGAAATTAGGCTGTTCCTAGAAGTACATAGATTTACGCAAAAATACTGTACATACCTAACGCTTGAGCCATTCCCTTGTTCCGTTATTATTCCAGACTTTAGAACATCCGCTGTATAATAAATGTGGTTCCAGTCTAGGCTCGCCAGCACATAACACACAGAACCCGTCTTAAAAGAAATACCTCCTTTTGTGATCTGAGGCTCCACATCTAGCGAAAGAAGATAGCGTGGATGTTTGAGAGCTAGATGAGCTGTAATACAGGGACAGCTTAGGAAATGTTTATTTCAGATTCTGAAAGTGTCTTCAACAACCTGAAGTGACCCATAAATGAGGGCTAAACATTTATTTTATGTGATGTGATGTGTAGCCTTCCAACACAGTCTCAAGACCAATTTGTACATATTCATACGAGGTGGTAAATGCGTGCTAATTCATACAAATTCGTACGACCACACTTTCAATTTCTCTAAACCCCAGGTAGGTTTAGGGGTGAGGTTAGGTACAGGTCATATGCAAAAATTTATATGAATTAGCAACTTGTAAAATAAATACGATTTAGCAAAAATCATATGAAGGTCATATGAATTTGTACGAATTAGCCACCTCGTAAATTATGTACGTAAAGTTTTCCACACTTTGAGACGATCTGCTCTTATTATTCAAAAATTGGTTTAATGCGTTTTAATCCTTGTGTTTTTTTTTATCAGAAAGTGGTTTTGTCAGCTGACTAATCAGCTGCAACCTGAAGCATTACCAAGAATCCCATTCACCCACATGCTGCTGGCATGAAAATGTTTTCTGTTCTCTGTTCCGAGAATACATCGCCATCTCAGTACAACACTTTATAGAATTAACCTGTGCCAACTCACCAACGGCAATAGGCCTCACTGGTGCTGATAGCTGCACTGAATACTACATCACAGCAGATATAGGACTCACTGTCTATCTATCTATCTATCTATCTATCTATCTATCTATCTATCTATCTATCTATCTATCTATCTATCTATCTATC
>JAUCMT010000047.1:19992312-20005016 GCA_032357475.1 Enteromius thamalakanensis | reverse complement strand
TTGCCTCCTACTGGCGAGGGTGGCAATGAAGCCTGTTTTCTCTAGCCGGGTTGAGGTGGGAGTTTCACAGCCACCACTTCATCGTGTCCAAACAGGTGACAGGTGTCGTCATCCCCTGAAGAGAAATTCCACCACCTTTGGCTGGCCCGTCTCAGGGGCGCTTCTGTCGCTTGCGGGTGTTCCTGGCCGGGCCCTGAGGAGCGGGCGACGTCCCGGATCTGCGGCTGGCTCTACGTCATGCAGCCAGCCTTGCGCCGTGCGCCTCGGCTGGGGACGGAGCAGGTGGTGCTGGTCTGGGTGCCGCAGGGGATTCTTCGGGAAGCACCACGACGGGACCACTAGTGCTGGCAGATGGAACCACACTGCACAGTCACCTGGAGATCCCCCAGGCGCCTCACAGTGGCAGAGGTTAAGCCTTTACGTCTCAGCGTGCCAAGAGGTGGGCGCACTGGGAGCCGTCTCGCGAACGAGCGGCGGGATCTCAGAGTGGCGATGGAAATACGGCCGCAATGGTCGCATGACTCATCCACAAGGGCTGCCTCAGCATGCTCCCGGCCCAAGCATGTGAGACAGCGATAGTGCCCATCTGAGGACGTGAGGAAACTCCCGCAGAAGCGCACGGCCGCATAGACATTCCAGAGAACGGCTATGAGGCCGCGAGGAAATCGCTCTTTTTTGATGCCCGGCTGCCCAGGGGAGACCTCTCGCGGCACAGCATGCACTCAGTGGCGAGGTCTCACACTGGCGAGCAGAAGACTAGTGTCTCTTTAAGCCTTGAAAAAGGCTACCAGTCCCGCGGGTCCGTTGACAGCTGCCCAGATGATCTTGAAAAAGCTGCAACGACGAGAGAGCATGAACTCGAACAGGAACTCTTAAAGTTTTTTGAAGAATCTCTTCCAGCAGACTCAATGTCATCAGACGAGGCTCCGAAAGCGAAAAGCTGTGTGTGCAATCCAGCCGCGCTCTCTTATACTCACACTGTGACGAGATGCACCTGGCTGTGATTATTGCACGCCAATATTCATTGGCCTTTTCCAAAGGACTCAAAGGCGATTGGTCTCTCATGCGAGATCCCATATGTAACGTCGAAGTTATTCGACTGAAAGGGTAACAGAGAAAGCCAAGTCTCTTGGGATATCAAGCAGATTTTATTCTGGATTTCCTAATTAAAGTGTTTTGTATTCTGCATATTTAGTTCAAGTCTACAAATTCCAAATCCCATTCTCAAAAACCCTTAAACTCATCCACAAGTAACAGACATTTATCACAAATGAACTTTGCACAAATGCTTTAGCAGAAGCAGACCTAACCACTAACATTTGTTAAATGCATTATTTGAAAAGTTGATGATCATTATTCTGATGATGTTAAATACAAATTAAAGCTTTAGCAATCTGCAGAATCACAGCTGACCTTTGTGCCCTGCATTTAGGCGACTTCGGGCCAATTTTGACGGCATAGTTCAGATGCTGGCCGGGCCTCTGGCCTGTTTTAGGCTTCTCCTTATTTTTATATTTTAGACATCCATCAATTAGTGATTAAAAGATTGCCATCGCAGAGAGAGAGAGAGAAAGAGAGAGCTGCTGTCAGTGCAGCTGAAGAGTTCTGCGTTCAGATGCACGCAATATTCATTGGAGCAAAAGTAATTATCACGAATGTGCTGGGGGAAAACAATAGGAAAACATTTGAATTATTACTCATAACCAAGTGATTTCTGAGTCCGTGTCGCAAAAATAAATTTCCTGATTCTCCATCTCCTCATAGACGCTCCTTTAAAGAGAAGTCATCTTTACTGATTATTTAATTTAAAGAATGAGTTTTTGTTTTCAATTGTTTTTTATTTCCTTAAGTGGTCATTTAAAGCTTTCTATGGATATATTTATCATGTCTATTTCGCTGAGTTTTGGTTCATTTTTGTGAAGCGCTTCTGTTCAAGACGAGGAGGCAGAACGAGTTTGTTTTCTTTATTTTATAAAATCACGTTTACTGTCAGTGCACACAAATAAAGGCAGACCCTTTACAGTTCTGAATTACATATTACTCCTACCTTTACCAGAGAAAATTAAGGCGCAGGCAATAAAATCCAAATGGCCTCTATGCTTCTATGTCTACGACCTGCAGAACGTGCTTTATAGCGTCACTTTCAGCACAAACCATCACGTTGCACGTTTATTCTTTTAGTGTTTAACGTTTACACATTTTTATATGCTTAAACTATTTTAGCTTATCTATCAATTTTGTTTTTTAAGGGAAGTTGTGATGATTTGAGAAGGCTAAATTAATCAGTCATACTTTATGCCCAGCTCACTGTCTGCAGCTGCAACTTAGTTTTAAAGAACAAAAAATGTCAACTTAATAAAGCTTGATAAAAGAACAGAATAAAATATAATTATTCTGCCATTACACTCAAAACTATTTGAACTATTTTAATAGCTGAATTAGTAGTATAAGATGTTTTGGTAGAAGGGGAAAAAGACGTGCTCGAGCCGGGTGGTAATTCTGATAAGCTGTCGGACTCGGGCTGGGTTCAAGCCAAATTTTAGGCCCTTGCAAGGCTCTATTTTGAAAAACAGAATTTTATCAGAAAACAGACTTTTAGTTCTGCATGTACAGAATAACCAAAAGGCCTCAGACAGTCTGAGCATGAGAATGTGGCTAATACTGGATGTTTTGTGGCTAATGTGCATCTGTGTACGTGTTGAGGAGTGAAGAGTGAGTGTGTTTCTGTGAAAAGCATGTGAAAGATTGTGCAAAACTTCCTTATTTTGTGAAACAAGTACATAATCTCTAATGTTTGACCATAAAATAAAGTTCCATAAATAATAATAACCAACTGGACCTTAAAGGGTTAGTTCACCCAAAAACAAAAAAATCCTACTTAAAAGCTGCTTGTGATGGGCTTTGGTTCATCACGTGACTTTCTCATCATCACCTACATTTGGTGCTAAACAGTATTTCAAAGCTACAAAACAGATTTCAGTACTTTAATAGCTTGGCATATTTACATTGTATCAGTTAATGAAATGACAGTATTTAACTGTAAATCCCAAATCATTAATACTTATTTTGCTGGATCTGTCTGCTGCTTTTGACATGATCAACCAGGTCCTCCTGACAACTCCTATGACAAAAAGCATCCCAGTAACACACTCCAGTTGTTTTTCAGTTGATTTTTGGACTGCTTCTTTTACCAAAATTACTACTTTAGACTTAAGTGCCACCCAGAAGCTTTGTTTTATATATATATATTTATAGATAGTTGACTTATCGATAAAAATGTGGAAAAAAAAACACACAAAAAAAACCCCTCTAACATAGATAAGCTTTTCTCATATTTGTAACTCTGCATTTTTCTCATGTTATTTGTGTGTTAATTTTTTACAGAAATAAGGAAACAAAAGTACCCAAATACACTAAATATAAAGAATCTGACATGACCTTCAGAAAAAGGAAGCAAAACTTGGAGTCTTTAAATCTTTAAACTTAAATCTACCTTTATGAAAGTTTTTTATACAAATCCAGAAGTAATGAAAGAGGATATCAGCAATCAGCAAACATGACAAGCATTTAAGAAAAAGATTTACACAGAAGCTGATGTTGCTCAAAAGCACATTAATATCAGTCCATCGCAACATCACCAGTTCTTCAAGACATTTAATTTAAAAACAAATTTACCGTAATCAGCCATTGTTTTGTTTTGGGATGTAAATGCTGAAGGATAAATGGCCAGGATGTGGTGTTATAAACTGGTAAACAAAAGTACGGCAATGGTTGTTATTAATTCAATGGATGTAACTAAATATTTAAAGACCTAGAAACCTTAGTTTACACTTATGTATATATTTTCATTTCATTGGTTTACAGTCATATTACACACATCACTTCAAAATCATGTCTACATAATTGTATTTTCTGTTTAAGAGACTTGCACAATCACACTGTTTTAAGGTGTGGCCTTAACTCCATAAAAACCCTAGTTCTCAGTTCTAAATGATCATGGTCTGAAACTCAGACTGAAAAGGACAAATCTTTCTGCAGTAATATACTAAAAAAGGTATGTACTGTTAAATGATTTCAGGCATTTCTGAAATGCTATACTGGGGCAATTAGGTTTCCTGGATGCTCTGGTAATTTCTCAATAATTACTCCATAGACAACATAATTTAATTGATTTTTGCAGGTTTATATAGGTGAAAATATTCATACAAGTTCTGTACAAGTATTTTTTCTTCATCTGAAAATAAGCCACTTGTATTTACTAGGGCCAGGCTACTGTTGAAATGCCCTTTATGCATAGCTTTTATTGTTTTACACTTGGCGTGAACCTTTAATATTACAATATGTTTACAACTACAACAATCCAAAGACAGAATTAGCCTTTTGAAACCTACTTTTCAGATATTAAATATTGCTTTTGAGTAAATATATTATACCACGTTTCATTCTTTCAAGTCTGGTCACAAAATCCAAGAAAAATGCCTTCCTCTGAAGTACTTTATCAAAACTCAATATCCTAAAGTTATATATGACTATATTAAGGATTATTTTGTGTATTTTTAGAAAGATGTCCGACTCTGAGACCATTGAACTGGCTTGTCTTGGCCGCCCTTTTCAATTAGGAATGCTTTATGACTGCCGCAGAGATCGCCTCATTCCAGGTAAAAACATTTCCAAGATTTCAGATAGCTTAAATTATATTACCATGACATGATGTGCCAATGTTACTGATTATTCTATCATGACAAAATAAAACAAAAACTAAACATAGTCAGAGTTTAGGCATTTAGATCAATATTTTAAATAATCAATAGTTTTCAATTCTAACGCATCATATCACAACGACAGTTTACATTAGTTTTGCGTTTTAGATATATTTAATTTATTATGTTAATATTGTGACAATAAATTACTACTATAACTTTAAATACTGCCATGATCATATTACAATAACCTCTGGTACACTGAAATAAATGTCCAGGACACTACAGGATCTGGGTAACAGTGCATTCACACGC
Organism: Enteromius thamalakanensis; assembly: GCA_032357475.1. Taxonomy (NCBI): domain Eukaryota; kingdom Metazoa; phylum Chordata; class Actinopteri; order Cypriniformes; family Cyprinidae; genus Enteromius; species Enteromius thamalakanensis. Next base: position 20,000,001 of record JAUCMT010000047.1, on the reverse strand, counting down.
ATGGGGCATCAGCATTAACGCTTACTTTAAATGAGTGATGTCATGCTTTTTGTACACTGTAATTGATTATAAGTTAATAAACTGATAACATTTTAAAAGTTTCATATTAAATTAATTTCTTTTATTGGAATAATTATTTATGTGAAATGCTGTGAAGTTGTATGCTGTACATCCCAAATGTTGGTTTAGTTTGAACTTGCTCTTAGCAACTGGTTTCTTCACTTTGTTTTCAAATATTTAATCTATTCATTAACAGTTACAGTTACTTTATATTGAGTTGCCTTAATTACTAATCATTTGATACAATAGACTTATTGTGTACTTACATTTTTACATTGTACTTATATTTTAAAAATACTTTTTTCTAATTTCAAATGCAATTAATTTAGTAAAACAAGCATACTGTTGATCCATTCCTTACACCGTACCCATAGCACCAAAGCTGTCCCTAACCTTATATCTCACCTCACTAGAAGCAAAAGTGTTTTCCAACACAACATGAGCACAAAAAGCACGTTTTTAATTAAACTAAAGCAGGGGTTGCTCACCCTGTGGTCTGTGTGGTTCTTAAAAGCCAGTATAGCGATGGGGACACTATACTGTCAAAGAGCACCATCCATTAGATGAGACATTAAACCAAGGTCCTGACTCTCTGTGACTCTCAGGGCTCATCTAAATCCCTGGTAACCCTACAGGCAGGCACTCTTCAGTTTTTGGTAGCCCAAAAATAATTTAAGTAGCATAAAAAAAATAAAAAAAAGATTATTTTTAATGTATAACTATGTAAAGGAAACAAAACAACTATCAAAAAATGTTAAAACTCATATGACAACAAATGTATAATCATTTCAATAATTATTGGGTTGGATTATTGACAATCATTACACAAATATTTGGTTCCTAGTAACTAAACAGAAATTTCTATGCACTTGTAAGAACCGTGTAGAACATGAATCAGTCTGATGTGTCAGATTCTTAATGTCACTCGACGTTGATGGCATAGCATCTCCTTTTTGTCTGATTTTTCAGAGCTTTTCAATTTTGTGGTAGTCTGCTTTTATTTGGCCGTCCCTTCTTCACCTTGACCTGTCTCATTTAGCTCAGCAGAACTAAAATACCTGCGTAAATCCATGTGCCGCTTATTTTAACCCTGCTGAAAAAAAACAGCATACCTGGAGCAGGCAGATCTACGGCCCAGGCAATTCTACATCCCTGTCGTTCCTGATGTGTCCATCAAATCCATTGAAACTGACTGAGACTTGTATTGTTTTTGTGTGAATTTAAATATACATAAACATTACATAAAGATATCAGATGATCTGGCCTACAGATTAAATATCTGTTAAGGAAAAACTTAATTAGTGTTTTGAACACATAGGCTAATACATTAACATGACATATTTAATTAATGACGTAAAAGATAATAGCCTACACATATTTAGATTTTAGACACATATATAATTTACCACCATTTACTAAAAACATGAACTTGAATGACTCCCGTTGATAACTCTTTTAATTATTGTCCAGTCCTGTGAATATCCTCCTGCTCACTGGCAAAAGAAAAACAAAATCAAAAACAAAAGTTGGATAGTTTTTGAAAGAAATTGTTATTTGTACCCCTCTGTCTCAAACTGCTCATCCCCACTTCAAACAGAACCTGAAATGTTACAGGATTAGTATTCTGTTAAAACTCACTGACCAGCAATAAAGTACAACAACTTTATAGGAAACATTAAATGAAGAATATAGAAAAGCTCACCCGACTTTAAGCTTTAGTACTTTTGGCTGAATTGCTTGAATTGAAAGTTTATAATGGATGTTGTTTAATAAATATTATTGTTCAGTAAAATATATTTGATGTAAATAGCAGTATTTAAATAAAGCTGTAAGCAGCGAACATTGGTATCCAAACATGGTGTCCTTGGGTAGAGGATACAGTTATGGTACAATGGCTATGTATCTTTTCAAACATAATACGAGTATTTAAGTCTTTCTATGGAAGTATCAATTAAAGTAATATTAAAATTAACCTGTCCTTTAACCAATACGCCCATATAGGTCATTTGTCCAGATCCTTTAAATACAACCCACCAGAGCATATAGTACAACTGCTTTATATATTGACAGACATATATGCAAATAAACATTTAATTCAAAATAATCACTTACATGGTCAATTACACACACGCAGGGAAAGCATTTATGCAAGAAGCAAACTCAGTCCTCTGCACAGTATAGCCACATACAACAAACGGGCAACCTGCAAAGATGCAGCTAATAAAGTCTGTGAGATAGTTGGCTCGAAGTAAGTTGTGGGTGGAGCTTAGAGCTAATGTGGAACTGAACATGCTGAGAGAGGTGTGGCATTGCGTTAAGGGTTTAGTTAGGGGCACGAAACTTCTCAACACTCTTAGAACTACTTTCCATAACATAAAAACTGTATTATTTTTTTAAATCACAGCAGATTTGCGGGTCCGCCATGACACTGGCTGTGACAAATACAAGTGGAGTGATACAAATGGTGACCACAATATATATATATAAATGTTTTTAAATTATGTATCTATGTATTTATTCAAGGAATAACCCTTTGGGATGCTGAGATGCTGCAGAAGAATATTAATGTACGACCACAGCCAAACACTGACTTCAAAATTATCGCTACAGATTCAAGTGAAGACAAAGCCAGTGCTCTTAATGTCTCTGCATCTCTTGAAGCCAGCTTTCTGTCTGGATTAATTAGTGTGAAAGGATCAGCAGACTATTTAAATGACAAGAAGTCTTCGAAACATCAGTCTCGAGTTACCTTACATTATCATACAACCTCACGCTTTGAGCAGTTAACAATGGAGCATCTTGGAGCAGGGAACGTAAAGCACTGCAATATATTTCAGGAGGGCTCGGCCACACATGTTGTTACGGCTCTACTGTATGGAGCTCAGGCATTCTTTATTTTTGATCGTGAGGTTTCGTCCAGTGAAAACCATCAAAAGATACAAGGTGACCTCCAAGCATCAATCAAAAAGATCCCTTTAATATCAATAGAGGGCCAGGCATCTTTGAAAATGAATGAAATGGAACAAGAGAAAATTGACAAGTTCAGCTGCACTTTTCATGGAGATTTTGCTCTGGAAAACAATCCGGTCTCCTATGTTGATGCCATCAAAGTGTACTCAGAGCTACCAAAAATGTTGGGAGAACATGGAGAGAATGCTGTGCCCATGACCGTGTGGCTTTACCCCCTGAAAAAACTAGATTCAGCAGCCGCTCAGTTAGTCAGGGAGATCAGTGTTAACTTGATACGACGAGTACAACGAATCATGGATGAACTGCATAACTGTGAGATTCAATGTAAAGATCTGATGAGGGACAGTATTGCCATTCAATTCCCTGAAATCACAGCCAAGATCAGAAAATGTAAAGATCTCTGTTCAGATTATAAAATAATTTTTCAGAAGCATCTCTGCAGGGTTCTTCCATCCATAAGAGGTGGAGGTCAGAAAGAACAGGAGCTTGTTGATGCCTTGAATGACAAAGAAAGGTCCCCATTTAATGGTGCTCTGGTAACCAAGTATCTAAGTGAACGAGAGCGAGAGATGAATGTTGTTAGATCATACCTTGACATCATGAAAGATGTTCCTGTTCTTTCATCCAGCAATGAATTGGACAAAGTTGTCTTGAAGGCATCCAATAACTATGTGATAGCTTTTGCACTCACTTCCTTAAATGAAAAGCAACTGTACCTTTTAGACATGGAGAATTACTTGAAGGCACAATCTTGTAACAGTAGAGAGGAAATAATTTATGATCCAAACTCCTCAAAGAAGACAGAAGACTGGTTTTCATCAGGAGACGCCACTACATTGACCAGGGAGACCATACAGGCCTTCTTAGATTTCAAAGAAGCCAATAAAGGAAGAACGAACATTGAATTTTGCATTGCTTCAATCCCAGATGAACTCATCACCGCCACTTCAATTCATGTTTATGAAATAGGGAGACTCATCAGCTCACAGTATGAGCTTCCCTCAAAACCACCAATGCCTGTTTTCTTGAGTGCTGAGCATGACTGCATCCATCTGCAAATCAAACCTCCTGACCGTGGTGTTAGCTGTGTGGACTCATACTGTATTTCATATCAGTCTGCACAGAGCTCTGAATGGACAGATGTGTATACTGATGGGGTTTCTTACCAAGTCACCATCAAGCAGTTAAAACCGCATAAAGAGTATTGTTTTACCTGCAAGGCTGTTTGTCGTCCAGGAGTTAGTCTGACAAGTGACACAACAACATTCTTCAAGTCTCGTCCATGTGCTCCTCCAGGAGCACCTACAGTAAAACAAGTAGAATCTGAGACTGTGACTGTAGTCTGGGACGTCCCTACATCTGTGGGCGAGGATGTTCTTGTCACTGGATACGTGCTGGAGTACAGAGAATCCCCAAAGGAGCAGGAAAAAGAAAAGCCTTGGACGTCTGTGAAATCTACAAACAGGGAGTGCACTCTTCAGGGACTGAAAAAAGACACAAATTACACAATAAGAGTTTTTGCAAACTGTGCAAACAATGAAGTGAGTCTCCCCAGTCCCGAAACTCTGTTTTCAGCCAGTTTTAAGGTTAAGGAAACACGTAAGGATGGGAGCAGTTTGTTCTTGAATCAATCTTCACGAATTAAAAAGGGCAACCCTGCAATCTATTCACTGATACTACACCAAAAAATAGCACAGAATGTAAGTTTCAATCAGTATGTTTTCGGAAGAAAAGTGGAGGATGTGAGAAACAAAGTCATTCTTCTTTTGGGATCAACAGGTGCAGGAAAAACCACGCTCATCAACGTGATGGCTAACTACATACTGGGTGTAAAGTGGCAGGATGCATATCGCTTTAAACTAATCAATGAAGTGACTAATCGCACACAGGCCGAGAGTCAGACCTCTATTGTCTCATCTTTTGAGCTGTACAATCAGCCTGGCTTTCAAGTTCCCTATTCGCTCACAATCGTAGACACACCAGGATTTGGTGACACAAGAGGAATCACGCATGATAAATTGATCACAGAGCAGGTCAAAAGCTTTCTCTGTAGCCCTTTGGGAATCGATCACATTGATGCCATTTGCTTCGTTGTCCAAGCCTCTCTTGCTCGCCTGAGTGCCAACCAGAGGTACATATTTGACTCGGTCTTATCAATTTTTGGCAAGGATGTTGCAGAGAACATTATAGTTTTAGTGACATTTGCAGATGGTAAAGACATCCCAGTTCTTGAAGCCATCAAAGCAGCAGATCTGCCCTGTCAAAAGAATAAAAAGGGACAACCCACCCATTTCAAGTTCAACAATTCAGCTGTGTATGCAGACAAAAATGTAGAAAAGAATACAACATCTGACAGCAATTCAGATGATGATGATGATGATGAGGAAGACGATGGAGAAAATAAATTGACAGAGCTTATCTGGGACAAAACCTTCAAGCAAATGAAGGCTTTTTTCAAGACACTTGAGACCATTGAAAGTAAAGATCTGACACTGACTATAAAAGTCTTGGAGGAACGAGAGCGCCTTGAGAAAGCCATGGCAAGTCTGACGCCTCAAATAACTGCTGGTCTCTCTAAATTGAGTGAAATAAAAAAATTCAAGCAATGTTTGGAAAGTGAGAGTGACAACATGACCCAAAATGAGAATTTTGAACAAGATGTAGAGGTGGTGAAAGCAATAAGAACCCCTGTAAACTGTTTTACAATGAATTGCAACACCTGCTTCTTCACATGTCACTCCAACTGCTTCCTCCCTGCAGAAGATGCTGTGCAAACATGTGCTGTGATGGAGAATAACCACTGCATTATCTGCCCTGAAAACTGCCATTACTCTGCTCATTCAAGGGAAAATTTCATGTGGACATATGAAACAAAAACAGAGAAGAAAACAGTTAAAGAGCTGAAAGACAATTTCATGGCAGCTAAAGGAAAGTTCATGGACACCAAGCAAATGCTTGATGCACTTGAAAACGAACTCCATGGAATTGAGGACAAACTAATGAAGCTGATTAAATTGTCCTCTGATTGCTTAAGAAGATTAGATGAAATTGCATTGAAGGCAAAATCTCTCTCTACTGCGGAATATCTCGAAATCCTGATTAAAACTGAGAAAGAGGAGAAAAGAGCCGGCTTTGAGGACCGCATTGTTGGACTTGAGAAAATGAAACAAGAAACGCTTATCCTGGAAAAGATTGCTAAAGGAGAAAGTTTGCTTGAAAAAGAGCGCCAGGTCATGGTGGAGAGACAGAAGAGAATGAAGAATGTTGCCCTGAAAATGATAAAAATTAAGAAAGCTGTTAGTGCCTTTTAGCCACAAATCAATAAGGAAACATACAATCAAAAGGATGCAAGAGATGTCTTAAAAAAAAGTAAAGATAAGAAAATTAACATGGTGTTGCTTAACAAACATGAGCGCTTCAGGTGGATCAAAAATCAACAAGAATAAAGAACATCAAGAATAATTCAATGATACAATTTATTTTACCTTAAATGTTGTTGTTTTCTTTTCTTAGTTTTTTTTTTCTTAAATGCACTTCAGGTAACTTTGGAGTAAAAAACAGTGTAAATGTAAACTAAATATAATTATTATATTCAATGTCATGCCTATATGAACGTTTTTATTATTATTATTATTATTATTAATTTTATATTTTTATTGCTTAAGTTCCAGCACAGCAGAGCAAATAATTCTCTTGAATAAAAATCTGTAGTGCATTTGTATTGTTGCATTTGTGCTTTTTAACAATGTGCATGTTTGTGATGTGTTGTCAGGAACAAATTGAATTTTTGTCATTGCACTGTGCAAACAAAAAAAACAATGATATTTGGAAACCTTACCACTGCACACACATGCAACACCATTGTTTTAATGACATCTGTGTTTATTATATATACAAATAAACCTTAGAATGACAAATCATCTTAATGACACAGTTGATGTAGTAATTTTTATTGGCCACCAGAGCGAAGTAGAGCACTGTCTCAAAAGCTTCGAAGCATCAACTCAGTTTGTTGTAAAAGCCTCACTGCACATCCTACACATCCCCTATTATAGAATCAGATTTGTGGCAAACAAGGAACACAATTTTGTGTGTATGGAAATATGAATTGAAACTTAATAAAATGTCTTTGAAACAAAAGAAAAAACTAGTAATAATTACAGAATTTAACTTCAAAAGAAGCGGAACCATACACACCTGGGTCTGTCACGAGCAGCACTGGAGTTGTTCGCGGAAGCCTCCATAGGGCACTCCAGACTCCAGACTCTGTCTGTTGGTTTGTAATTAGTCAACACATGGATTCGCACGCCTCTGTCTCCAATCGTTACAGGGTAAATTCAGTACCTTATTAGATCTGCAAAATATGAATGAACATAAAATTACATGATGCGTATGACTGTAACGCCCCTGGACTATTTGTTATGGATTTTATTCCCCATGTGCTGTCTCTGTTTGACCTAGTTTCTGTTGTGTGTTGATTGTGTTATGTTCAGGTGTGTTGTGCTCGTTATCCCTCATTGTCTGCCCTTTTTCCAGTTCAATTCCATTCAGTTTTAGTTTGTCTATACATATTACTATATTACTACCGAGCACAATATATTATATATATATATATATATATATATATATTAGTGGTGGGCCGTTATCGGCGTTAACGCG
>JAUCMT010000047.1:19973483-19989557 GCA_032357475.1 Enteromius thamalakanensis | reverse complement strand
TTGAATAATCAACCTCAACCAAAATGATGATTCTGATGAAATTTCAACATTGAATCAATGTCACCTTGCTATCTGGGAGGAGACGCGAAAGACTGGACATCGTGCTGGTTTCATGTGAATCTTAGTGTAATAGTACACATATCACGCTTTCTACAGATATATCTCTCATATCTCTTTGTGGACTATTTGCTGAGTTTGAGTAACTCATTGCTCATTGAAGATCATGCAGACCAACGCGGCATACAGCGCACCCTGTTTGTTTTCTTTACTTTCGAAATGCACAAAGTTGTGTTGTTATTATATGTGTATACAAATTAAAGTAGACCCTTCACAGATTCGATGTGTTTGATGTATTGCTCTTATCTGTACGATCAAAACTCAGTGTGTAATTTAAATTCTTATTGGTGTCATCGGAAAAAGACACCTCAACCCGCATATATGCGGGAGCGGATCTCAGGGGGTTAACAGAGTGCGTTCTCTGCTATCTTGATCTCCATGATGTTCAGATTAAAACACGTCAATAAAATGAACTGAAACTCAATGAAAAATGTGACTCACAGACATGAGAGTTATATCTACAGAAAGCTGTATATGTCTAGTTTACAGTGACGTTAGTCATGTCGAAAACAAATAGTCTGTGATAAAGTTATTAGTATGAAAACAACACCATGTTAGTTTTCTTTGTTTGAGTTTTCTTAGTTAATTCAACCACGCCCGTGAGCTACACGCGCTATTGTTATTGTGTTGAGTGCGATGCGCTTAACATGTACACGCCAACAATAACGGCACAAGCTCTGCAGGAAACCTTCCTCCAAGTTCAAAAACTGCCCCATAGGAGTAAAAGCTAGAGCCACTGCCTCGTCCTGGGCGTGGTCTAGTGGTGCTTCCCTGTGAGATATTTGTGACGTGGCTTGCTGTAACTATAATATCCACAAGGACAGGATATGGATTCATCTGCTGGGAAAGTGAATAAAGCACCAGATACTCGGTCTGACGGGAGCAGAGCAGCATTAAATACTTTGTTTGACAAGTTCATAGCTGCATCAGATTATTGGTTTGGCAAGTACACAGCATCTGAGTGGGAGAAAGAACATTACAAGATGGAACTGAAAGCTTTTAAAAGAAGAAGAAACTAGACCTGAAGAACAATAAAAGAAAAGAAAAAACATCAAGAAAAGGCATTAAATACAATGCACTAGCCTAATAAAAAAGTTCACAGAGTTTGTTAACTTTTGAGGCTTTGTATTCATTTGTAGTCATTGCTGTGTTTTGTAGCGTTCTTTCTTCTTTTCTCTGTTATTTATTTTCTGTATGCTTTTGTAAGTCTTGATTACAGATTAAAATGAATCATCCTTACATCTAGATCTTCATCTTGATTTTCATCTTTTATTACGTGTGTGCTGCCACATAAGAGCATACTTGTGTTATTTTCCTATTACACTGCTTTAAAACATATTAAATAATAAATAAATAAATCATCTAGAAATCCAAGACCAGTGTGTTTTCTTTTACAAATAATGCTTATTCTTATTATTTTACCAGAAGCTTGTAGCTAATTAGTGATAACAGCCATTTGCAATCTGCCTTTTTCTAAAGTCTTCTGTCACTACACTTGAAAGGTCATTATCCTAAAATAGACTACTGTCTATTTTATACTTTTTTCATGTAACACAATAAAATATTGGCCAATTTCTCAGCCAAATCTGGTGTGTGATTAATATATGATTATTAGATTAATATAATTAATTACACAATGTTGGGATTAAACATTTTTATTATCCTGATTTCCATATTCATATGATTTATTTTGTAGAACAGGAAGACATATTGCAAAACTGAGGCTACAGCTATCTTTTTCAGAAACATGTGTGAGTCTGGCATTATTGAACTGGCTTGTCTTGGCCGACCATTTCAGTTGGGAATGCTGTATGACTGCAGGAGCGATGCACTCATTCCAGGTAATAAAATCACATGAACAAAATAGAAGTGACATGAAATAAGATGACATACATACAAGAAATTAAGGTGAACATTTCAGTTTCTGTTTTTCTTAAACATTATCTAGGCCAACCCTTTTGACAAGTAATTGATTTTTTTTCTTGCAATGAATTAAGTATTATACCCCCTTGTTTGCAATTGTTTTAAAAGCACAAAGCCACAAAAGATCTATGATCTATAAAAGACCCCATATTTATGGCACAACAACAATATATGACTACTCCAACATTTAGTGTTGCATTAAAATAAAATATTTGAAGATACAACAGTAATTAATAGGAATTAATCTAAACATATTATCAAAACATTTGCCCATGACAAAGGACAAAATTTGCTGGCCTCAGAAACTGAAATTAAACGGATATGTTTGGAAGTAGCAAGTTTCTTTTTTTGGCTGAATTTAACTGGCAATATATACATTCTTTACAGGAATATCTCTCTGGGACTATGAAATGCTGAAGAAGAATATAAACACACGACCGCAGCCCAATACTGACTTCAAAATAATTGCCTCAGACTCTAGTGAAGACAAAGCAGCAGCTCTGAGTGTTTCTGCATCTCTTGAAGCCAGCTTTCTGAGTGGATTAGTCAGTGTTAAAGGATCAGCAGACTATTTAAATGACAACAAGAAGTCCAAACATCAGTCTCGAGTCACCTTGCAGTATCGGACAACTTCACGTTTTGAGCAGTTAACTATGGAGCATCTTGGGGCAGGAAATGTAAAGCACTGCAATGTATTTCAGGAGGGCTCGGCCACACATGTTGTTACAGGTCTACTGTATGGAGCTCAGGCATTCTTTGTTTTTGATCGTGAGGTTTCATCTAATGAAAACCATCAAGAGATACAAGGTAACCTCCAAGCGGTGATCAAAAAGATACCTTTAATATCAATAGAGGGTCAGGCATCTTTGAAAATGAATGAAATGGAACAAGAAAACATTAACAAGTTCAGCTGCACTTTTCATGGAGATTTTGCCCTGGACAATAATCCAGTCTCCTATGCAGATGCCATCAAGGTCTACTCAGAGCTACCAAAACTGTTGGGAGAACATGGAGAAAATGCTGTGCCCATGACTGTGTGGCTTTACCCTCTGAAAAAACTAGATTCAGCAGCTGCTCAGCTTGTCAGGGAGATCAGTGTTAGTCTAATACGGCATGTCCAACAGATCATGGATGTTCTGTACAACTGCAACATTCAATGTGAAGATCTGATGAGGGACAGTATTGCCATTCAATTCCCTGAAATCAAAGACAAGATCAAAAAATTTAAAGATCTTGTCTCAGAGTACAAAACTGTTCTTCAAAAACATCTCTGCAGGCTACTTCCATCCATACGGGGTGGAGGAAAAGAGGAACAGGAGCTTGCAGATTATCTGACCAGAAATGAAAGATCCCCTTTTAAAGGGGCACTGTTAGCCAAATATCTAAAGGATCGAGAGCGAGAGATGAATGTTGTCAGATCTTACCTTGACATCATGAAAGATATCCCTGTTATTTCATCCAGCAACGAATTGGACAAATTAGTCTTGAAAGAATCCAGTAACTACGTGATAGCTCTCACGCTCTCATCCTTAAATGAAGACGAACCATATCTCTCAGACTTGGAGAATTACGTTAAGGAACCATCCTGTAACAATGGAGAGAAAACAAGTTACAATCAAAACTCTTCAGAGAAGAAACAGAAATGGTTTTTCTCAGAGGATGTAACAGCATTAACCAGGGGAAACATAAAGGCCTTCCTTGATTTCAAAGAAGCCAATAAAGGGATAAAAAACATTGAATTCTGCATTTCACCAATCCCAGATGAACTCAGCACTGCCTCTTCAATTCATGTTTATGAAAGAGGCAGGCTCCTCAGCTCACAGTATGAGCTTCCCTCAAAACCACCAATGCCTATTTTCCTGAGTGCTGAGCACGACTGCATATGTTTGCAAATCAAACCTCCTAAATACGGTGTTAGCTCTGTGGACTCGTACTGTATTTCATATCAGTCTGCACAGAGCTCTGAATGGACAGAAGTGTATACTGATGGAGTTGCTGATCAGTTCACGGTCAAGCCATTAAAACCAGATCAAGAATATTATTTTACCAGCAAGGCCGTGTGTCGTCCAGGAGTAAGTCTGGCAAGTGACACAGCCTCATTTTTCAGGACTCGTCCATGTGCTCCTCCTGGAGCCCCTACCATAAAAAAAAGGGAATCTGAGGCTGTGACTTTAGTCTGGGATGTTCCTGTATCTGTGGGTGAAGGTGTTATGATCACTGGATACAAGTTGGAGTTCAGAGAATGCACAAAGGAACATGAAAATGAAAAGCAATGGAAGTCTGTGAAATCTATAAACAGGGAGCTCATTCTTGAAGGACTGAAAAGTGAGACAGATTATGCAATCAGAGTTTCGGCAATTTGTGTTAATGGTGAAGTGAGTCTCCCCAGCTCAGAAACAGTGTTTTCTGCATGTTTGAAGAGTGAGCAATCAGCTGAGGTTGGAAGTGGGCTGTTCATAAATCAATCTTCACGTATAAGCAAGGGGAATCCTTCCATTTATAGACTGAAACTACACCAAAAAATGAAAGAGAACGATTTTAATCAATATGTCTTTGGAAGAAAAGTGGAGGATGTGAAGAACAAAGTAATTCTTCTGTTGGGATCGACAGGTGCAGGAAAAACCACTCTCATCAATGCAATGGCAAACTACATACTAGGTGTAGAGTGGCAGGATTCACATCGCTTCAAACTAATCAATGAAGTGACAAATCGCACTCAAGCTGAAAGTCAGACATCTAAAATTTCATCTTATGAGCTGTACAGTCAGCCTGGCTTTCAAATCCCCTACTCTCTCACTATCGTAGATACACCTGGATATGGGGATACAAAAGGAATCACACAGGATAAACTGATTACAAAGCAGGTCAAAAGCTTTCTTTGTAGCCCTTTGGGAATTGATCACATTGATGCTGTTTGTCTGGTAGTCCAGGCTTCTCTTGTTCGCCTGAGTGCCAACCAGAAGTATATATTTGATTCAGTCTTGTCAATTTTTGGAAAAGACATGGCAGAGAACATAATTATTTTGGTGACATTTGCAGATAGTAAAGACATCCCAGCTCTAGAAGCCATCAAAGCAGCAGATGTGCCCTGTCAAAAGAATAAAAAGGGACAGCCTACCCATTTCAAGTTCAACAACACAGCTGTGTATGCAAACAAAAGAGTAGAAAAACATAAAGCTGTTGACAGTGATTCAGATGATGATGAAGACAATGATCAGAAACTGAATGAGATTGTGTGGAAATCATCCTTCAAACAGATGAAGGCTTTTTTCATGACACTGGGGGACATTGAAGGTAAAGATCTGACTCAGACTATAAACGTCTTGGAGGAACGAGAACGCCTTGAGAAAGCAATGGCAACTCTGAACCCTCAAATAACTGCTGGTCTCAATAAACTGAATGAGATAAAACAATTTAAAAAGAATTTAGAAAATCAGAGTGACAGGATGAATGAAAACGAGAATTTTGAACAAGAGGTAGAAGTGGTGAAAGCAAGCAGAAGCCCTACAAACTATATAAACATGAATTGCAACATCTGCTTCTTCACATGTCACTCCAACTGCTTCCTCCCTGCAGAAGACCCTCTGCAGACTTGTGCTGTGATGGAGAATGACCACTGCATTATTTGCCCTGGAAACTGCCATTACTCTGTTCACTCAAGGGAAAATTCAGTGTGGACATATGAAACAAAAGTAGAGACAAAAACCATTAAAGAGTTGAAAGAAAACTTCATGACGGCTAAAGGAACATTCATGGATGCAAAGCAAATGCTTGATGAACTGGAAAAAGATCTCATTAAAATAAGGTCCAAACTAAAGAATTTGATCACACTGTCCAGCGATTGCATAAAAAGACTAGATGAAATTGCACTGAAGCCAAAATCTCTTTCCACAGCAGAATATCTGGAAATCCTGATCAAAACAGAGGAGGAAGAGAAATCCCCTGGATTTGAAGAACGCATTGTTGAAGTCAAGAAAATGAAAAAAGAAGCTCTTCTCCTGGAAGGCATTGCCAGAGGAGATAATCTACTTGGAGAAGAAAGTGATAACAATAAAGATAGTTCCTTTGTGTGTTGACTTAAAAATAAATCTACAGTTTATTGTAGAAGTAGTAGCAACTTTAGAACTACCTTAACACGAAGAAAATTTTGACTGTTATTTAATTCTATTGTTTGCTAAACACAATTCTTTGCATTATTTTTTTCCACCCTCTGAGGATTTTTGGGGGCCTTAACAAAAACTGTTAAAAATCAGCACACACTGGAATCTGTGGTTGCAGAGGCTGGGATCCAGGCATGGCACAGGGGCTCTACGGCTCCACCTGGAACACAGTCAGAAATCTTGCTGTATATCTCAAACATATTGCACGTATTCATATGAAACTCAGTACACATATAAATGTCATTGAGCCGAACAAATTAACCACTGCATGTCGTAGGCTCCACCCAACAGGAAGTTGGAAGAGCCATGAAGTTATGGGAAGAATTAACAAACAGGAAGTGTCTAATAACATCCACATACATTGTGTGATTTTGATTTAACTTTGGAGGTTTGTTTGTTGCATTCCACCAACAGGCAGCAGGAAGTGTGTCATTGTCAAGATGCTTTGAATTCAGCATTTTATTTTTACTTGATATGCTTCAAACTTCATCAGGATAATGTCCAAACACAACTGATTTGATTTAAGCCAAAGAAATGAATTTGTCACAATACCAAAAACAGTGAAGGAATGTTCTTTTGCATTTTTTACAGTTAAAACAAAGATCACAGGAGTTTCTGTAATTCTTTTTCAGATGTAAAAGTGTAAGACAAACTCTGTTAATTAATTTATAATTGAGTTCATAAATACCCAATGAAGTACATTTAGAGAACAAATTGTAACGTATTTAAGACCAATCTGTATCTTCAATTTCGTGACCTAATTCTTTTTTCCCACACACTCTTTGAACTCTCGAAAGAAGAGGTACATGAATAAGACAGAGCTTTGTATATCTTGGATATTAAACCCTTGGAAAAACTGCTCATTACAATATACTCTATGGCAGCAAGTTCAAATCTCAATTTACCCTTATTTCGAAGTAATTGCTTTCTGTCTTAAATCATTTTTTAAATAATTTTTAAATCATTATAATCAATCAATCAATTTTAATGTTATGATCATTGTTTTTATTATTGTTCTACTTACTTTTTTGTGACTATTGTTTTATTATTGTTTTTATGATTATTGTAATCCTTTTATAAAAAGTGCTATATAAATAAACTTGCTTTGCCTTTGTTGCTAAAATTTATTTATATCTGTTTAATTCATAATAACAATAATCATAACCTTTTGCTCTTTGTGTAATGAACTTTTAATATGCCTTTCTGTATCTTTCCTTTTGTGGAAAATGTTAACTGTTTTTCGTTTCTGTAACCTTGGGGTGATGAAGAGACATAAAGAGGAGCGGATGCCTCCCTCCTTGGTCACACACAGATAGGACCTGTTTGATTGTGGACCTTCTTGCAAGAATTAAATCTTTTAAAAAGCAATTGCTCAATTTGTTTTTCTTGATCGAGAGTCTTCTGCGAGCTCTTGTTAAACATTTAAGATTCACATTGGGCCCATCCATTGAAATACACACTAGTTTTCTTAGGTCAAGGGGATCAACACACTCGTGAGAAAAAAATAATAAAAAATGTAACACTGTAATTCATAATCACTTAGACATATGTTTTTGACTTCTGTTATGGTTTAAAATTAACATAGAAATGAGTATGAAGAGCATAGAAATAACCATTATTCTGTGAATGCAGCTACCCTGCCCTTTTCTATTAATTGTGTATAATGTCCATGCCTTTTTACTATGCCCATTGAACCATGTAAGTCTATATTATACAACACTATTGTCTTAATACTATCCAAATACCCAACCCTTGATAGATAGACCTTTTCCTTTTAACCACTCAAGCTTTCTTCTTTCATACTGTTAATAATTTTATACAAGTGTAGTTAAAATACAATTCAATTATTTCTTAAATAGTTTTAACAAAGGAAAGAAGTATAAACAATATATAAAATGAATAACAATCCACTTAATAAAACAGAAGAGGTAACCCTAATATAAAAATGGCAAAATAAAACATTTACTTACTTTCACGTGCTTCATTAAGTCCTGGGCTGTAGCATGTCCCATGAACTGGGATCCTCGGTAGCTTGACTGCACCTGCCTGCTTTCCTAAAAACGTACATGCAGGTCCAGTTGCAATTTGCAGGTGCGATTAAGACTTTCCTCAAATATCATCCCATATTAAATTTTCGAAAGGCCTCTATTGATAAAATCTGCTAGCCCAAACCACGCAATGTAAGACGTTTTATCTATCCCGCACCTAAATGTTTTACAGGTAGCGATGTCAGAGTCCGGAAACATCGTCTGAAACGATTCACCTGTTTCCTCACTCTCCCTAAAGGATCGGCGTCTAATCATGACGTAGAGGACCCAGAGCACCTCTGCTCGGATCCAACAGCTCGCGGGGGTTGCAGAGTTAAAATGTTAAAAATAGTTCAAACGTAAACTTGGTTTAACGTCTGAGGTAACATACAATCCGAAAGAGACTCGAGCCAATAGCAGAACCTGATTTTGCTGAGTTTGACATGTCCCTGGGTCAACATCTTTGTTGACCCTGGAACAACATTGTGATTAACCAATCAGAACCAGTTTATAGTTTTGTGAGGTTTAGGCTTCCAATCAGTGTTTAGAGCTTGTACATCAGTGTCAGTCAACTATCATTAAATGTGATTTTAGGCATTACTCATGGGTTGGGTTAGGTTTAAGTGTAGAGATATGGTCAAAACTAAAATTTTGTTCCAGGGTCAAGAAAATTTGTTGACCCAGGAACATGTCAAACTCAGCAAAATTTAGGACATGCAGAGTCTAATTTTCTGAGATACTGAATTTGGGGTTTTCATTAGTTGTCAGTTCTAATCATAAAAAATGAAAAGAAATAAATGACTTGTAATGCATTAGTCTGTGTGAAAGGAATGTATAAAGTATACCAGTTTCACTTCTTGAATAGAATTAGTGAAATAAATCAGTTTTTGAAGGTATTCTACTTATATGACCAGCACCCGTATTTCCCTTTTATCACACAACAGATAAAGTGTAGGGGACTTGATTCTGTGATACTTACGCTTAAGTCTGCAGCACTGGCGGTGATAACAACACAGACCAGTGATTACCACAGCTGCCCCGAGCAGCACACAAACACAGATCAGTGCTTCTACAACTGAAGACAGACCTGGTTCAGCAGCAGCTACAGACAGTCAACCCTGTTAGTCTAGCTCTATAATAACATTACCATAGAACTACGTGAAGAAGTGTTAGTGGAAGACTGTATAATAACTGCACACTATGAATCATTAGTTAAGCATTAGTAAATATTTGATAAAGCATTGATCCAAAATTAATAAGCATTAGTAATCAGTTACAAGTGTAGCTATGAATGCCTTGTTCAAATATAGAATGTTTAATATTTGTATTTTACTGTCATACTTTATTAACAGTTCATTTATAATCTATAAATTATTACATTATTTACAAACCAGTTATTTAGGAGTAGTCAGTGGTTCATTATATAATTTAGAAAGTCTATTTAAATGATTCATAATCTATTTAAATGTACATTTGTAAATATTACTTACACACATGATCATAGCTGCTCAGTGTGTTAATAATGCTTTATTAACACATTTTCCTGCTGTTATTCATGATTTAATCAGGTAGTTATAAAAGAAGTAGCCAACTGTAGTTTCATTTTATGCACCTTGAATATATTTTTCTTTTAGGGAGTTTTGTCTTCTTTGTAATATATATGCTTATACATCAAGAACAAGCCATTTAGAAGTCTATTAACAAACTGCTTACTTATAGCTATTAACAATGCTTATAAAGAATGAACTGACTATTTACTAATGCATACCTAATGATTCAAAGCGTGCAGTTCTTATACCAAATAGTTTATTAAAAGTAAATGTACTCACTGACATAAAGATTGTATCTCTTGTAGCAGGTCTCTTTGCTGTTGGTGAGCTGTAGTTGATAAACTCCTGTGTCTGTGGTTCTGCTGTTTGTGATGGTCAGAGATCCAGTCTGATCGTCCAGCCGTAGACGGTCTCTCAATCTCCCATCACCGCTGTATGAGATCTTATGGAGTCGTACGTTGCTTTCGGCCATGAAAGTGTCTGGGCTCGAAGGTCCGAACATCCACAGAATCACATCGTATTTCTGGAGTTCATTAACACCAGTCTCTAGAATAACAGATGCTCCCTCTTTCTTGTTTGTCATTCCAGCAAAAAACACATCTGTAAAGCAAACAGGATTCATTCACAGCATGATCACATGAAATGAAAGTCCATTTACTATCATTATATATGGGTAGTTGACAAATAAAGGTTGTACTGTGTCCTGTGACAGCAAAATCGTAGAAAAAATGTATTTCTTAGACTTACAAATAGCACAAGAGAGGTTTATTCAGTAATAATTTGCTCAGTTATATGAATAGTGTCAGATTAAGCATAAAACAGTGATTCCTTTAAGATAAGAAAATCCCCCAGACTGCAGAGCCCTGAGCCGCTCACCGTGGACGGTCAGACTGAACGTCCTGTATGAGGTCTCGCTGCTGATGATCTTCTGCTGGTAAACTCCAGAGTGTTTGGTCCTGATGTCACTGATGCTCAGAGATCCCGTCTCATTGTCCAGCTGCAGTCTGTCTCCGAATCTCCCATCATCCACATCATACAGCGAAATCAGCTGACTTTTGCCATTGAGTTTAGCAATTATAGTCCCCTGAGATCCATACATCCACATTATCAGATCAATCTTGTGTATTTCAGTAACGTTAGTGTGTAAAGTAACAGAATCTCCCTCCAAAGCAGACACATCCTTTCTTTCAGCTGCCTCGGCAAACGCACCTGTGAACAGCAACAGTTCCTCAAAGATTCATCCTTCATAAACCCAACGTCATTAAGCAGATCCAACATTCATTCGTTTACTTCAACTACACAAATTATTACAGGTCAAGTATATTTGAAGGACTGCATGATAAAAAATAAATAAATAACCTCCCTGAAAAGAAACACGATTATCTTTTTTAGCCTGACAGGTTGAAAACTAAAGCCTAAGGCTTTACAGACACACCACAGACTGAAGTTCTGTTCCCCTTTTAATGAGGGAACTGAATCAATGACACATTGAAACTTGTAACTTCCAACTTTCACCTCTGCTTTTGATTACCTTTTGTTACGTTTCGTGGTTATAGCAATGATAGACGTAACAAGGCTTCAACAAAGAGCTTATTGCAATACATTAATGCACGTATAACATAAAGCAACATTTATCACGGTCAAAGGAATTACTGAAAGTCTATAAATGTACGCAAACATAGGAAAAAAGCTGGGGAACAGAGAATTAGACTAATAATCACACTGAAGACAGGAACTACCAAATATAGAAAACAAGGAAGACACACAATGAAAACAAAACAGCCAGAATACATAACACCTTCATTAACAGCTTTAGAAATAGCATACATATAAACTAATTTGTCAAATATGGTAAACGTTGGAAAATGTTTTTCACAACCCTGCTCCTAAAGAGACAACTGTCATCAGTAGCTTTTAGAAGTGGCCTAATAATGTAATTAAAACACATGTCTGTTTTTTACAGCTACAATTCTAACCTCAGCTCAGATTAATTTGATAATATTATGTTTTATTTATATATATATATCGGTGCACAGACCGACCCAAAACGCATATTGAGTAAACACTTTGCATTCAATGTCTAAATGTTTTGATAAAAAAGTCCTGATGTGTGAATGTGAAGATAACTTTAACCAAGTCTTTTTCAGGTACACAGAATAGGCAGCCTGTAAGATGGTCTGAGTGCCACTCACCGTCCAAAAACACCAAGAAGACTGAGAGTAAAACAGTGGTGTTCATTTCGCTGCAGATCTCCGTGAAACCTGCTCCAACATGATACAGCCCGGATAAATCTGCTGCGATGCTGAATGATTGTCGTTCCTCCTCAGCCGAACAATAGAGCTGTCCACGCACGTCACAACAGTATCACGCGCCGACATACACCACTTCTTTTTCCGCGTTCCTCCCCGTCCTGCCGCTCACCTTTCAGAATCCAGCTTCTCCCAAAGAGACCGCTGCGTTTCGGTTCTCGGGAAGTTTCACTTAAAAGGATTTAAAGTTTAACTGCAATTAACCCTCATCTGTCAGTTTGACTGAATGCACGCACAATCAATCACAACACCGATCTTC
This sequence comes from Enteromius thamalakanensis, assembly GCA_032357475.1. Taxonomy (NCBI): domain Eukaryota; kingdom Metazoa; phylum Chordata; class Actinopteri; order Cypriniformes; family Cyprinidae; genus Enteromius; species Enteromius thamalakanensis. Next base: position 19,977,212 of record JAUCMT010000047.1, on the reverse strand, counting down.
ACTTATTCCTACTACATATCCTCTTGAAACAATAACACTCGATAATAAAAACCGAACGTGTTTTAAACAAGCATTTAGTTGAGTGTAAACAATATTATTAATATGAATCCAGTTTAAGTTTGTGAATAATCCCTAAAGCTTAAAAAACCTATAAAGACAAAAGAGTTATTTTAGATTGTGATAATAATCACACAGACTGGTCAACATCAACCCTTGAAACTTCAAGTACTGTATTTGAGACGGATGGACGGTTTTATTTGTAGCTACCTGTAATGTATGTACTATTGGGTATCATAGTTTTGAGATAAGCCTGCCCTCTAGTGGTGACCCAATAGAATGACTGTATTGAAAATCACGTAGTTAACAGTTCAGTAAAAAGAAATACGAGTGTTCACACAGCAGACAATGGTGTCCTGTCATCCTTCATTTACCAGCATACACAACACTACCAGTATCATGCTCCAGAAGGCACAAATGAACTGATAAAAGACCAGAGAGTTTCAGATTGAGAGATCATAGACAAAGTATTCAGTGGCAATTGAGTTTGACTTGATTGAAGCATGACTTGATTGTGAGCACCTATATTTTAGGGATTTAATAAATTTAATGAGATGTCAAACAGAAGGTTCATATTATCACCATAATAATATATCCAATGTGAAAATAGTTGCTTATTTTATTCCACACTATTTATATTAAGAATGTTTTGCAGAAGCTGTCTGTATCTGCATCCATAAAAGTAAAAATAAAGCTAGTTTCTCTGCCATGCTGCGATTGTTCTGTTCTTTTAATTTCCTCCCAACGGTGATTCAATGATGCTGAGAATCAGATCTTACTCAGGACAACTACAGGACTCAAACACAACTGTTACCGAAAGATGCAAGCGGTCAGATGCTTTGGTCAGCACATGATTTGGCTGCATTTCTCAAAACAAAGCATTGTACATTTAAATAGAATGTACAGTAAATGCATTTCCACCAATGGTCTTCATTATCAACTTTTGGGAAATGCAGCCCAGAATTATTATGTAATGTTGCTTCTTGTAAAGCATGCAGCTTTAAAGGGGTCCTGTCTGTCACAGAGGGTGGTTAAAAGTGTGAAACGCTCTCTGAGAGTACTTCACGTCTGCACACAGTTACTATACATAATCTAAACACAACCTCACTACCAAACAAGGAAACACACCTCCGCTTGTTTAGAGAGATGTGTTAACTGCATTAACCTCACAGAGCTGTCTTTCACACTTGTGGAGTGTTATTATCTTGGTGAAGAACACATTTGTTTTTATATGTCTGTTTTTGTGGTACCTGATTTGTAAGTTATTATGTTTTTAGTTCAATTATTGCATTAGTTAGTATTATATTATTGATTACTATAGTATTAATCATTGATTAGCTCAGCAATGGCTAAAATAGAAAACACACAAGAGAATTAACTATAATGATAAATAACTGAATAATTACACAGTGATAACTCAAAAATGACTGTATAATCATTTTTATAATTATTATATGCTATAATAATTTATACTATGTGTTCCTGTGTGCTCTCTAGGTGTGTTTGTTGATGAGACAGATCAAATGAAGACGGCAGAAGACATTTACATTTTTTATTTACATTCTGGCACCATGCCTTTATTAAGTACTGTATTAAACTGTTGTGCTACTTAATTTTACAATATTACAAAGTTTTATATATTGCATTAAAGTATTTCTACACAGAATTTAATTTTCCTTAAAACAAGAAAATGTAACTTTAACATGAACTTAACATGTTTATTTCTTAAAAGTAAAGGCCAGAAAATGTTTGTTGAAATGTCAGCTGAATGAAATAAATTCACTGAACAGTTAACAGAACATTAACAAATAAAGTCCACAAATGAACTTTTCAGTAGTCTCCACAAATTAACTTCTAATTAATCAAAAGGTTTTAAATTATTTTAAAATTTTGCAAAAAATAAAATGAAAGTCAGCAGGGAAAAAAACACATTTTATAAAGAAATGTACTTTTGTATACTGTTAACAGCATTATACTTTATACTTCCTTTTAGTTCAGTTGCAGTGGATAGTGGAAGCGTCTAAAAATTCCCTTAAAAGTCTGTATGGTGCTCTTATGAGCTTATGTTACATCTCATGCAAACTCAGCAGACTACTACCCAACAGACAATACACATAAAAAGTCCTTAAAAAGGCCTTAATGCTGCATTTGGGAGAGGGCCATGGTGGTTTCATTCAAAAGAATCAACTCATAAGAATCATTTATGTACATATAGGTCTGTATGCACTCTGAGAGAAAGCAGAGTACATTCATAGATCGATCACATGAGAAAGACACTGCACATGACCAGAACTGTTAACAGAACTGAAAGTCATAAATCACTGACAGAAAATCAAATTATTCAATTCCAGTTTTTCTTTTCTTTGTTTAAACATAAAATAACAAAAAATCTCACTTTTTAAGCCTGACATACTTTTGTATGGTTTTTTTGTTGTTGTTAAAAAAAGTACATACATTTTATAAAAAAAAATATAATAAAAAAATGTCTTTCTTATTTAGACTGTGTCTACGGTCCAACTGAAGCTCTGATACTATTGGTCATCTCGGTTCTGGTGGGTGTGGCTACAGTTACTGTGCTGATTTATAACATCACATCCTGAAGAGTTTGACTGAACAAGAGACTGAACAAATTCTGCTGCGAAGCTCCTTTGACAAGTTTAGATAACTTGGTTTTCATGCATGATCTCCTTAATTGAACGTTTTGCAAATAACGCATTTCGAGAGGAACGCAATACGAATTAATCAAACACAGCTGGTAGCCCATCAGCTAATCTTTCCCTATCACTCTCACCCAATCGATTCCTTTCCCATTCACTATAAAAACCTCAGCCTTCATTCTTTCTACATCTCGCTTTAAGCATCCCTCCTCCTCCCCTTCTCCACCTGCTTTCAGTTTACGCCTCCAGGGGAGCAGTCTGGGACCGAGCCGAACTTCGAACCCTTGCCCACACTAGGGTTCATACCACTAGGGTTTGGGGTTTGCCGTTCTCCCGGGCTCGCTCCCCTGACAGCACGCCAAACTCGCTAAACCATTAATGAGGAAAGCGTGAACTCTTGAATTGCTATTAAAATGCAGCAATGACATTTATCTGTTTACAAATAACATATACTTATATCATTTATAATATATATATTTTTAATCTAGATTAAAATAGCTCATTTGGCAGAATTCAAATTACAGACACATGTAATTCTCCGTGATATTCCCTCCTCTCTCTGCTTCACTCTCCCGTCCAGCAGGTGGCGCTAAAACACACACGTTTGTTTGACAAACACCATTAAACCTAAGAGGAAGAGGATCAGTTTCTGTGTTTTGGGGTGATGTTGGCTTAATACAGATGGTTAGAAAAGTAGAAAAAAAATAAAAATTTGGATCAGGATAGTAAACAGGGCTCTAGACTAACTTTTTGCACTGGTTGCACTGGTGCGCCTAACTTTTTTTCTTAGGTGCACTAGCACAAAAGTTAGGTGCACCCAAATTTTTAGCCGCATCACATTTAACACCGCAGGAGAATATCACATTGTCCTTCAATATTAATGCACATGGCTACATTTTAAATCACATTTATTTTGTGCAAAATTTACTTAAAATTATATAAACAGGCTACTCTTTTAAAACTATTACGTATTTTAAAAAGTGCTCTTTGAGTATACAAATGTTTACAGAAATAG
>JAUCMT010000047.1:19949440-19966780 GCA_032357475.1 Enteromius thamalakanensis | reverse complement strand
AATATATTTAGATATAATATCAAATATAAGAAAATAAATATATAAATGCATTTACATGTAAATACTTTCTAAATATACACTGTATGTGTGGGTTTAATATAAACATAATAAATAAACACAGCATAAACACATATATTATGTAAATAAAGACTTTTATTTTGAATGTGATTAATCATCATTAATCATTTGACAGCACTAATATAGCCTATATAATATATTTATCTACTTTTGTTTAGTTAAAGGGTTAGTTAAAGATAATTTTCATAGTTTGGGAAAATATTGCTGAACAATTGTGATGGTTTGTTGTTGTTTTTTAATTGCAAATGTTTGTATGAGAGAGCCTATGTGTGTGGCAGGGTGAAGGAGTATGTTTTGACTGACCTTTTGATGTTTAGTTTTCCTCAAAACAGTATAAAATTACCCTGTCTGACTTAAGGACACCCACAAACCTGAGATAGACAAAATGTTCATCTCTTCTTGGTAATTCCCAATGTCCTGACTTATTATTGAACATATTATATGTTATTAGCCTATATATATATATGTGTGTGTGTGTTGGCAGTTGTTAAAAGCATGTCCTTAGATTAGCTAACAAACTGACTGAGATGAGTCAATTATGTGACAAATTAGACACACACATCAGCCTAAAAACAGAACATGGATCTACATTTTAAACAAGCATGATTTTGGAAGCTATATGCTAAACCTATTGCAAAACAGACACCATCTCAGTGTGTCTGGGCAGAGTGCCAGCGAGAAGCTATTGACCTGGGGCCAGAAATAACCTAACGTTTGTTATACCTTCAAATGACTGTTAGTTTTCAATCAATAAAGCACAAGACATGGAACATTTACTTTAACTGTTGGTTTGCCAACATTTGCATTTGACAGATGCTTTTATCCGAAGCAATTAGGGAACTATCTCAGCTGCATGCCCAATTTATATGTTGACATCAATCAAAAGAAGCCAAAAGATCAATCATTCAGTCAAAATGAATCCTCATGAGTCCACATCAAGAACAATCAATAGCCATTCACAGGTCAAGGTTATGCATGCTGATGTTCTACATTTGCTGACATGCAAATTGCACTTGGTATTGTTTCCTGCAATGCAATACACTTTCCATTTTCATAAAGGATGCAAATAAATATTTAAGATTGACAAATCAGTTAAAAAAATATTGATCAAGCAATGAGGGGCAAGACTCGTCCCCATATGTGTTTAATGGTAAAGCCCTGGTTTCCAATACAAACGCTTTTAAAAAAAAATCTTTTTCTTAATTGCTACATTAATTAAAATCCCAAAAAATGACAGTACATAAGCAATATTCTAGAATAAACCCGTCAAGGCAATCTCTGTCACCCTGAAATGGTTTACAAAGATATTTTGGCATATTTTCATATTTTAAAAACCAGTTGTGTATAAAATATTACATCCAGAACTACTATGAAGATTTTTCCACATATCTTTATTAATAATTTATGCAATTAAAAGTCTGCATGGATGTTAAAAGTTCTTTATAGAAACAAGACAAACCTTATTTTTAAGAGCGTAGTTAGAAACCATTTAAAAAACATTCCTCCACACAATGTCCTGCCGCACAGAGATCCATACATGTCCTCTCTCTTGTTTTGGAAGAGAGTCAATCATGAAGGAAGATGTTTATTGCTCTAATTAAGCAGACACATTCACAGATTCTTATTCCATGCCATTTAACAGGCTTTAGAAAGGCAGCAAGAGATTGAGAGAAGGCTATTGTGGAGACATAAATGTGTCTGTCTGAATATGCTGCCTAATTATGTCCTTTGAGACCAGGACAAGAGGAGAGGGGAAGGAGAGAATAAAAGGGGGGAAAACGCAGGATGAGGAAGAGGGAGAGAGAGAATAGAGGGGGAGGAGAGATGCAAGTGCCTCGAGGAGTCTGGGAGACAGAGGTCTTAAGCCACAGATGAATGGAAGAAGACAAACTAAACAGACATAAGAATGATGGAGAGAGAGAGTTGGGGGAGGGCCAGAGAGACAAAAAGAAAAGCTGTTGAGAGGAAGTAAAGAACACTAGATACACACACAAAAAAACAAGTGCAATACTTTCAGGCAGTCTTTCCATTATAATGTGAAGGACTGTATACAAGAGACTTAATGACAAAGACACACACACTCATTTAGAAATTCACGTTGAGTGCAACATTTATTTTAGAGGGAATTTGTATTTTTTTTGTGCAGTCAAATGATTAATTGTGATCAAAAATAATCATCAAAAATAAACGTTTTTGTTTACATAATACATTTGTGTTTAATGTGTAGATTTATTATGTACATATAAATAAACATGCAATGTCACATTTATATTTTAATATATTTATGCATAATATAGATCATATGAATAAACATATTTACATGTAAATATTTTCAATATATAGATATATACTGTGTAAACACATATATTTTGTACACAAAAACTTTGTGTCGTTTGACATAACAGGTGTTTTACAGTAAGCACAATTTTACCTTTTCTGTCTTAAGATGAGCACATTTAGCTTTATTTTCATTATACAGCTGACATGCAGTAGGCCTACCAGCACTTTTTATTACTGCTGTCCAAAAAACAGGAAACTTTGAAACAGATTTACTTACTATCAGTCTATAAATATATCTAAAATAGGATTCATTTTCAAACAGTTTTCACAAATATTTATGAAATGAAATATAATATTAAATATTTCTTAATATCCCTTTTATTTAATGTATAATATATATATTTAAAGTCAGTCAAATGGTATAAAATATGAGACATAAATAGTAAAATGACTATTTCTTTTTTGTGGAATATCAAAGGATTTTTATTAATGAATGCCTCAATGTTTCTGACTCCATGACTTAAGTGTGAGTAAACCTTTGTGTGAACTCATTAGGACATTTTCATAAGAACCCTTTATTTTAACAGAAAATTTAATGAATTGGTGAAGTGAGATTTTTTTATTTGCATTGCCATTATTTACTGACCTCATGTTGTTCCAAATTGGAATAACCTCCATCTTCAAACATGTACTTACTATTACATAATACCAATTAATTAAGCATAAATACATGCAAGTAACCCAAAACCAAACCCTAATTCTAAGCCTTAGAGTAAGAGAGCATTATTCATTTAATCATATGTAGTAAATGTATAAGACTGTAACAATGATACCTTGAAATAAAGTGTAACTTTTTTTTAAATGTTCAAAAAATAAATAAAATAAATAAATATATATATATATTCTTGGCAATTAATTTAACTAAATGAAAAGAAAGATCTGGTTCTGAAAAGCTGCAAAGTGACAAATTAAGTTGTCCATATGAGTTAGCTACAAGTGATCTCTCTCTCATTTTAGATAGAGATGTCAATGTAATGCGTTTTTTTGTTTGGAAATCCCATAACAGTGTGCATGTGTGTCTCAGACTAGACAGGTGCCGTCTAGGTGGGCTTGTTGCCATGGTGAGGAATCTTGTGAATGCATTTGAGAAAGGTAGAAAGGTGAAAAGGACAGAGAAGATGTAGGAAGACTTTGACAGGAGCAAACATAACAGTGGGTCACTGCTGCTTAATGTGGAATTGAGCCAGAGTTTGTGTGTGTGTGAAATGTATGGTCATTTCGCAGTTTAAAATAGACGTGTTGTGTAGGTGTCATTTAGCCCTGTTTTATTCATCTTTATTCTGTGGTCAAATTTGTTTTTTTTAAGTCATTTTGGGTTAATATCTTGCTACACTTAAAAATAAAGCTTCTTTATTGGCATCTGTGGCTACTAGAATGCATTGCCCTGGAACCTTCCATTTGCACTTCAAAAATGTTTTTAAGAACTATTCATTATTCAAAGGTTATTTGAGAAACCCAAAATGGTTCTTCAGTGGCATTTGTGTTTAACCCACATTTAGATTTTTTTATTAAATCAATTTTCAAACTTTGTTGTAGTATTCTTCATTCTGGTCTCAAAGCATCTGCTATGTTAATGAATACATCTAAAGATGCTCACACTTTGTTCAGCTAATCAAAGGCTGTGTGTTTACAAAGTTCCCATCCAGACAAACACATTCACAGTGTGAAAGACAGTGAGTCGATGAGATTGTTAATGACTTGTTGTGCACATCACATGAATAAATGAATAGATTTTCTTAAAGTGCATCAAGTACAAACATCCAAGTTATTCCATAAATGGCTCCTGTGTGTGTGTGTGTGTGTGTGTGTGTGTATAAGCCTGTCAGATTCTGACAGGATTTTCAGACAAACTGAATGCAGTGGGACTGGAGGCCAGCCTGTGTTATTCAGTGCAGGCGCTGTTAGGCTGCAAGACTTGTCCAAAAAAAATGTCCAAAATAACAGAGCACCAAAACCAATGAGGCTATACTTCTAAAACCCCATTATAACAATATAAGGATATGCGCTGGAACGTTCCCTTTAGAAATTACCTGCCAAAATATCTTACATCAAGTATACTCTCTGCTTCTTTGAACCCAGATATGTAAGGTTTGTCTGTGGCTACAGAAAAACTAACCAGTACTAATAAAAGTAAAGTGTTCAACTTCCTAAACTAGTTTTCCCTAGTTTTCTTTATAAATAATTCAATTTGTTCTGTATTGTACCAAATAATTAGCCGACTTGAACGTGTGTTTGTGTGCATTGTATCCGCAGTCTGTTTCATGAAAACCAGTGTATTCACGTTTGAACAACTCACTTTGTCCCGGCTTGTACGGTAATTGCCCCCCGCCGAGGCGCTAAACGGAACATCAGCGACGCAATTAGAACGAACAAGAACTCGCAGCGCGCGACTGCCCTCCCCCCAGCGCGCGTTGTCAACACGCGCACTTCTAACTTCACGCGCTGAGAAGTCGCTCGTGTCTGAATTGCGTTTAGTGTTCCCAAAGGGTTCCCAAAGTTGTTTGGACGCTTAATCACACATTAAATAAATTAAAGTAATTGCAAGGAACATATGCACACAAGACGCACCCCCAATCCAAAACTATACATTCTGACGCATTTTTGCAAATGTATTTTAATGCAGCTATTAAGTTCAACTCTACTTCGCATATCATCGAGAAATTACCTCGGACTTATTTGTCTAACATGTTCAGATGTTAATATGTGTTTAGGTTCAGTCTGTTTAGGTTTAGGTTTTTCTCTCACATGTAAATATTTATTAATTTTTTCAGTGGATGAGTTAAGAGTAAATGGTTTGAACTGATTTTAATTTACATCTATTTCCTCGTTAAAAGACATTTTATAACAAAGACAACTGATAGTTTCTATTTTTAAACCTGAGGCCGGGCAAATGCACTTTCCCCAAAACATTTTACTTAAAAAAGGAAAAGTGTGGGAATGGTATTTTGTTCTGAAACTCAAATACACCTTAAAAGTTGCATGAGTGTCCAAACAGATTTTGAGGGTTCTGTATAAATGTCAATTCCTGCAACTCTGCATGAATTTTGGCATTTTTGTACTGGTACGAAATGTGCATTTTATTTTTTAGTGTGCCAGATTTGTCTCTTTGGTACAGCTCTTGCTTTTCAGTCTCCTTTTAAATCTAATTAATGTACACTAAATGTTAGTTCAGCTATGCAATAATTACATTTTGCGGGGGATACACATTCTGGAGAGATTAGGAACAACCTAAACATGCCATGAGACTTGTTTACAATCACAAATTCAGTGTTTGGACGTCGGGTGGGTTGTAAACAGACGTAAAACAATTTAAGACATACAAACCGTTGGTAGTTCAAACATTTACTCAAAACTCTCCGGGGATGCTTGATTAAATTATCATGAGGTTCCGCCCATAGAGTTCTACGATTGGGCACCGAGATAAGGAGGCGTGTCAGGGCTATCCTTTGTATAAATAGACACACGCTTCACTATTTGACAGCCAAAACAAACTAGAGGCTGTGGTGAGTTGCACTTGCTGTCGGCTTATTCACCTGCAAATCTGAATATATTTGATATATTTATATATATTAACTAAGTGTTGCAATTAAGTGACCAGACGACATAGCTCACATGCAAGCGCATCCTTTGTATAGACGACCGGGAGCGGGTGCCTGCAACTGACCGAGGATGGGTTCGCCTATGCAGGGGTCCCACTGGCCCACACTCGCGCTCTGTGTTCTGCTATTGTGGAGTGCCGTTTGTGCTCGCGAGCCGGTCTGCCAGGAGATTTCGGTGCCGTTGTGCAAAGGGATTGGTTACAACTACACCTACATGCCCAACCAATTCAACCACGACACCCAGGATGAAGCCGGGCTCGAGGTGCACCAGTTCTGGCCCCTCGTGGAGATCCAGTGTTCCCCGGACTTGCGCTTCTTTCTTTGCAGTCTGTACACGCCCATTTGCCTCGAGGACTATAAGAAGCCTTTGCCGCCGTGCAGGAGCGTGTGTGAACGGGCGAAAGCGGGATGCGCGCCTCTCATGAGGCAGTACGGTTTCCCGTGGCCGGACCGAATGAGATGCGATCTTCTCCCGGTGCAGGGAGATCTAAACACTCTCTGTATGGACTACAACAGGACTGATGCTACAGCCTCACCAGCTGCTCCAAAACCAACCAGCCGACCGGGGAAGCCATACAACCGGAAAAATAAAAGCAGTCACGGATCTCCATCATGTGAACCGGAGTGTCACTGTCGCGCGCCTATGGTGACCGTGAGCAGCGACCGTCATCCGTTGCACAACCGGGTAAAGACTGGGCAGATCCCCAATTGCGCAATGCCATGTCACAACCCCTATCTTTCTCAGGAGGAAAGGACGTTTGCCACATTTTGGATAGGAGTTTGGTCGGTTTTGTGTTTCTTGTCCACTTTCGCCACCGTTGCCACTTTCCTCATTGACATTGAGAGGTTTAAATACCCCGAGCGCCCGATTATTTTCCTGTCCGCCTGCTATATGTTTGTGTCCCTGGGGTACATCATCAGACTCATCGCGGGCCACGAAAGAGTCGCGTGCAATCGGGATAACGAGGTGGACCACATCCACTACGAAACTACGGGTCCCGCGCTTTGCACGCTTGTGTTTCTACTCATCTATTTTTTTGGGATGGCGAGCGCCATCTGGTGGGTGATTCTGACGTTTACGTGGTTCCTCGCGGCTGGGATGAAGTGGGGGAATGAAGCGATCACACGATACTCGCAGTATTTTCACCTGGCCGCTTGGCTCATTCCGAGCGTCAAATCCATCGCCGCGCTCGCGCTGAGCTCGGTGGACGGGGACTCAGTCGCGGGAATCTGCTACGTGGGCAACCAAAACTTGGATAACCTGCGGGGATTCGTGGTCGCGCCACTGGTGATTTATCTTTTTATCGGAACGGTGTTTTTATTCGCGGGCTTCGTGTCATTGTTTCGGATACGGAGCGTCATTAAACAAGGAGGAACGAAAACGGACAAACTCGAGAGGCTGATGATTCGCATCGGGGTGTTTACAGTCCTGCACACAGTGGTTGCCATGGTGATTGTGGCTTGTTATGTTTACGAACAGCACAATCGCGAGGCGTGGGAAATCGCGCACGCGTGTAACTGCCTGTCGGATAGAAAAGCCCAGAAGCCGGATTACGCGGTGTTTATGCTCAAGTATTTCATGTGCCTTTTGGTGGGGATCACGTCGGGTGCGTGGACGTGGTCCGGGAAAACCTTGGACTCGTGGCGAGCCGTCTGCACGCGCCGCTGCTGCATCAGGGGAAGTAAAGGCACGAGCGGTTCGGTTTACAGCGACGCGAGCACGGGACTGACGTGGAGGTCCGGTACAGCAAGTTCGGTTTTGTGCGCTCCAAAACAAATGCCACTGTCCCGAGTGTGAAAAAAAGCGGACCTTCCTAAAAGACTGATTAACTGCTGCATTCCTGAGAGATGCATATTGCCAGTATTAGGTGAGACCGGGGATAGTTGTCACACAAAGAAGCCGTCACTGTATTTAAAAGCCCGCTGTGACGAATAAACTGGAGTAGGCTTTCACTAGAGCAAAGAAAGTTCGACGACCAGTCCCGATCTCTTCAACAAAACTAAATGCCAGTTATTAAATCACAGCTCAAGCTGGTGTTTGAGGTTCTGAATGTGCCATTAATAGTGTCGATACGGGTTTTTATATTTTTTCTAATATATTTATATTAAGATATTGTTAAAACGACGACATAGAATGTTTAACATTTATACAAGATTGTCTGTATTTATCATTTACTTTGACAGAAAACTATTTTGACAATAAAACACTATGTGAAATATTACCAAAGCACATGTTTATTTTTGTCACAAACATAGGCTACTTGTGTGAAAGTGTTAGGGCATTTGTCTATTGCAACAGCTAAGGATGATATTTGGCTTTGCTTAAAAATAATAGCAAATTGTTATATAAAAATAAAAACAACATTAATTAAGAAATTAAGGTGCTTTTAATATTTGATATTAATGTGATTTATAACAACATGTTCAGTTCAAAATGTAAGAAGAAAAAGTAATGACATTCTGCACGCGCTCCCAGCACGCGTTTCTTCAGCACGCGCACGCTCTACGCAGGGGCAAAGAGGGGGCAGTGCCCCCTCAAATAAATGTCTTGCCCCTTCAACTCAAAATGTTAAAGTTGAGAAAGCACATGTTAATATACTCACAAAATAAATATACTACAAGTTGACAAAATTATATGCGGTAGCGGAAAAATCCGCCAAAAAAGGGACACTACATAATACTGATTTCACAAGGATGTTGATCCAGGATCACATTCTACTTGGTGAAATCACGGGGACCTCACACACACACACTCCGGGGTTGGTTTAACGCCAGTATAAAAACGAGGATCGTTTTCATTCTAAAATGCCGTTTTAAAACGAAAACGGTGCCTAATTTACTGCATGCAAGCACAACTATTGTCGGATAAGGAAAAGCACACGCACACAGATGTTGGTTTTTTGTGGTTTACGGGAACTCTAGGTGTAATGGTTTTTATGAGACACTGCAAAAAATATTTGACAATAATAACACAGCAAACTTTGCTGAGCAAAGTATTGAAAGAAACGTGAAAATGCAAGCCATGCCACGTTCCTCTATCTTGGCTTAGGAAGAGTGAATACTGCAAAAACTGCTTTCTAAGACTAGATTTTTTTTGTCTTATTTTCAGCCAAAATATCTAAAAATGTTTTTTTCTAGACAACAAAACAATTACTGTCTTGTTTTCAGAATAAACAAGCTAAAATTAAGAGAGGTTTGCTTGAAATAAGTAAAATAATCTACCAATGGGTTAAGCAAAATAATCTTGTTTTCTGTTTGAAATAATAATATTTTCCTTACCCCATTGGCAGATTATTTTGCTAGTTCTGAGCAAAAAGTTACTTACTTTTAGCTGGTTATTTTCTGAAAACAAGACAGTAATTGTTTTGTTGTCTAGAAAAAACATTTTTAGATATTTTGGCTGAAAATAAGACAAAAAAAATCTAGTCTTAGAAAGCAGTTTTTGCAGTGTTCACTTGTCTAGAAAATTCTTCCTGATATCAGAATTTTTCCATCAGTTTACTTTGAATGCAAACACAGTGAACAAATCTATTCAACTGTCTGAGGAGAACAGAGTGGCAACATGCAGCAAAGAAGTCCAGTCATATCCTGATCATCCAGACAGATTTGATAAATTGTATGAGGTGTTGTGTAGTGAAAGTTTGAGTGAACGATGTTACTGGGAGGTTAAATGGAGTGGTACTGAAAGTGTGGGTATATCAGTGTCATATAAGAGCATCAGGAGGCAGGGAGAGAGATGTGAGTGTGGATTTGGATTTAATGATCAGTCCTGGAGATTGTCCTGCACACCAACCAGTTGCCAATTCTGGCACAATAACGAACATACTAAACTCGATGCATTTTCCAGCACCCGTAGAATAGGAGTGTATGTGGATCACAGAGCGGGGATTCTGTCTTTCTACAGCGTCACAATGACCCTCATCCACAGAGTCCAGACCACATTCACTCAACCTCTCTATCCTGGGTTTTTGTTAAAACCAGGTTTGACAGTAAAAGTTCATCCTTTGACAAAATAGATGATGTAGAGATATTAAAAATGTGGAGCTGAGGTTTGGTTCTGTGCTTCAGTTCAGATTGGATTTAGAGGTGTGGGTATTGTACTCAAATAACGGAAGCAGATGAATGCAGGGTTTAAGTGAACTAAATAACTGAGTAAGTTCAGCATATGTTACCAGAGTGAAAGTATTCTGATTCACAGAAAGATACAGTTAGGACATTTTGAATTAAAAATTATGAGATTAAAAAAAGAAACATACATTTCAAATGATCAAATATTAAATATATTGTCTGTACTTAAACAAAAAAGTAAAAAAAAATTAAAAAAAAAGAATATTTGTCGTAATAAATAATTCGTTTTTTCAATTTACATAATTCAGCTTTTGTTTGCTCATATACATTTCCATGACCTACATTGTATAGATTGGCATATGTCATTGCCTGTGGTGTGAAATATTAATACATTTCAGTATATTTTTTCTTTATTGAAACAAATTAATTCAACATGATTTAGCATAGTTCACAGTGAATCCTATAAGATAAGAAATCTCACTAGAGAACAGATAACAAAGTAAGCTTTTCCTACTGCACGGTGCGTAACAAATTCTGTGTTGATGACTGCTTGATTTATGCCATTTATTTTACCTGTGACAATGCTCGCAATAGAATTTGCATGCCTGGGTGGAAAGGCAAATATTTGCAGAGAGTAAGTGTTTTTTTTTTGTTGTGCATATGTTAAAAATAAATGTTGGAATTCATATCAAGTGTTTTCCTGGTAAAGTGTTTTCATTTATAATGGGCTGCTCAATGGGAGAAACCATGAAATCATTTTTTTTAATTGCCCATTTCTTTGTATTATGGTGTCTTATAAAAAAAAGACAATGTTTATGCCATTAAAAAAAATTAAGAAACACAAATTGTGTGCATTTTTTTTTGCCAGTTTGTCAGCTCTTTCATTTCCCTGAATAAAATGGTACCCATGATTGAGACATCCATTGCCTAACTGCTCTTGTACAAATAAAAAATATTTTAAAATGATTAATTATATCAACTCATTCACATTCTTTACATCTGTCTTCCATGCTGTCACTATGCGTTTCCATGTCCCTCCCTATCACATTGTTTAAGATTGTAACAAAACTTGTAACAATATTGTTCCAGACCTAAACAGATCATCAGTCAATATTTCCAAAGGTTCTCCATAATACTCAGTTTACCTGTTATTATGACTGAATTCCTAAATGGTATTTACCAAGGGCCCATGTTCAAAGTTTGAGGCGTAGAACACCGGAAATGCATTACACCGTTCCTTCTGGAAGTGTAGGGTGCAACAGGGTTATAGGCACCCGGGGTAAAAGACGCCTTTGATATTATTTTCATCTAAACCACTAGATGACATAAAATCGTGGCAAATCACTTTCCAAACCAACCTCTTTGCAAGATGCACTTGCAGTGCAAAGTTGATTTTATGCTTGCTTTATTTAATATTTTATGTTTTTTTTTTCTACTATGTTGTAGATTTAAGTAGCAAATGAGAATCAATCAAATGAATGCATATATACATACCACAAAGGGTATTTATGATTTTCAGTTTAGTTTAATATAATTAAAGCAACAGATTTGAAATAACGAAAGAATATGTAAAAGTACGGTATTAGGGGGTAAAGGCGCTGTGATTAACATAATTATTATAGATTATAAATTATGATAATAGCTGACTTTTTTCCCATTTGTTGACATGATTAGATTCAGATGGTAAATATCATATATTATGTTGGGTGTCATCACCATGACAATCACCATGTTCACAATGAAACCTTTATGTTCAAAAACAAGATATTAATCATATCATATAATAAAATGTCATTGTTACTGTAAATATTTTTAAAATTATTATTGGATCTACTTCAAAACTTTTAAACTTTCTCTTGCCAATTCATATATTTATAAGAAATAAAAAAATAAACTGATTTATTGATTAAAAAAATAAATGATTTATTTTCACACAAAATCTGTTGCTCCATTAATGTTCAATACAAAGTATACATTTTTTATGCAATTCTACATTTAAGGCTTAAAGGTGGGCTATTAGTACTTTTTGGTACTTGGGTGTGAGATCATCAACACAAGTTTAAATTGTTACAAATTCACATAATCTATATTTGATGTTAAATGGCATCATACACAGTCAACCATGTTACTGTTATACACTACAATTAATATATTTGTAGAAACTGTACTTCATCTATACTGCTAAAGGACACACTTTCACCGATGAGTCCTGAGTAATGCCGAACCCCGGATAGAGAGGTTGAGTGAATGTGGTCTGGACTCTGTGGATGAGGGTCTTTGTGTCAGAGACGCTGTGGAAGGACAGAATTCCTGCTCTGTGATCCACATACACTCCTATTTTAGAGGAGCTGGAGAGTACAGAGAGTTCAGACTTTTTGTTATTGTGACTAAATAAATACCCAGAGGGCAAGCAGAACAATCTCCAGGACTGATCATTACATCCAAACTTACACTCATTCCCCTTTCCCTTCCTGCTGATGCCCTTATATGACACTGATATTCCCACACCCCGAGTCCCGCTCCACTCCACCTCCCAGTAACAGCGTCCACTCACACTCTCTCTACACAGCACCTGAGGCCAAGCATCAAATCTGTCTGGATGATCAGGATACTGCTGCAATATAGCAGTGCAAGCAGCCGCTCTGTTGTCCTCGGAGAGAAACAGGTGTTTATGCACTGAATCTAAATCCAGAGTAAACTGATGGAAATCTGATGGAGGAAAAACAGACAATCTGCATTTTAACAATAAATCTTAACTGTCAAAACATTAAGTGATGCAACAAAGATATGAAGGTGGGAAGAAGTAGCAACAATAGATCACTGATCAATTACATGATGAAACTAAAAAACTGGAAGTAAAATTTGTCATTTTTTGCGACAAAATTTAGAAATAAATGTAAAAAATATATCAAACATTGTCTGCCACTGTTGGAGTTTGCTGTCAGACAATGTAAACAATCTTAATGCAATACTGTTGGTACAGTTAGTACAGTAATAAAAAACTTTAAATGTGTATCATTTTGTCTGGCATTTGTTTTATTTGAATTATCAACACTTACATTGTAAGAAGTGCTCTCTTGTTATGGGTTCAGTGATGGGTGTGAGGATTTTGATATTCACTATACAGGCACAAACAGGTATTAAATAACGTTATCAGTAATATTAAACTATTATTATGTGAACATGCACCAAAAAAACAGCCCTAAGGGCCATTTATTAAAATTGGGGTTTATACATCATCTAAAATTCAACTTAATAAGCTTTCTATTGATGTGTGGTTTAATATTACTAATCAAAAGTTAGGTAGGAAATTTACCAAATATCTTAAAGGAACATGGTCTTTACTTAATATCCTAATGATTTTTGGCATAAAATTATTTTACATATACAGTGTTTAGTTGGCTATTGCTACAAATATACCTGACTGGTTTTGTGCTCCAGGGCCACATATTACTATTAATACTAAAAACTGAAAACTAATAACAGAAAGGCATAATAATTTTAACAATTAATTAAAATATTATTTCTTATTCATATCCACACAATATACTTATTAACTCTACTTCGCAAGATCACAAGTCTGTACATTACCTCCACCAGATATCTTTTCCATCTCCTCTCTGCAGAAATTCTCAAATGTTGTTCTTATCATAGAGACAGAGGTTCTCACATCATCATAAGAGAGTAGAGAACCGACAGTGGTGCTGTCTGAAGATGCAGGAGTTACAGACGGATGCTGAAAATTCTAAAAAGACAAAAATGTTAATTATTATGTAAATATGAATATCACAGTCCAAGAAAGTTAAAAGATCACACTGATGAAAGTACAATTCATTCACACAATCTTGACAGCACTGATCCGAACAACTGGTAATTATACAGTAAGGCTCAACGTCATATCAAATATCAGTTAAAGAGTCCGCAGTAGGAGCTCTATAAATCTTTACAGACCTGTAGGAAACTGATGTGGTTTTCTGTTTGTAAAAGCTGCATCAGCTCATCGTCTTTCCTCTTCAGATCATCAATCTCCTGCTCCAGATGCTTCAAGAGTTCTTCAGTTCGACTCACTTCATCCTTTTCTCGATCTCTGATTATCTGTATCATCTCAGAGCGTCTTTTCTTAATGTAGCGGATCAGTTCAGTGAAGATCCTCTCACTGTCTTCCACTGCTGACTGTGCAAATAGCTGTTACAGCATACAAGAGAGAACCGTTAGAATCAGTCGAGTTAATCAGACTGTTGTATGTTTCTCTTATACTCACCTTGCGTGTTTGCACAGACTCTTTCAGCTTCTGAAGCTCTGTTTGCCTCTCTTGAAGTTTCTTCTGAATAATTATTACCGTCTCTTCAACTTGTTTCTGATTAACAAATAATTGTAAACAGAAGTCTTTGGTTTTTTGGTCAATCTTTGTGCGATATATCACTGTTAACTGGCCTACCCAACAGCTTGACACGATAACTGCAAAAACTAACAGTTTATTAATACGAGTTTTCAGTTCATACCTGTTTCTCAGTCCTCTCTGCTTCAGCTGAAACTGTATCGTGAGTTTTGTGTTCATTCATCACACACATCAAACAAATATACGTCTGGTCAGAACGACAAAAAACCTCCAGTAGTCTGTCATGCTCAGGGCAGATCTTCTCCTGGATTCGTCCAGTAGCACTGGTCACTTTATATCGTTTCCTGGAATAAGATTCCTCATGAAACTCAAAGTGAGTTTGACAGTATGATTCCACACACATCAAACATGACTTTACAGCTTTACGTTTTCTTCCTTTACAAACATTACACTCCACATCTCCAGGTCCAGCATAACTGACAGCAGATCTTGTCTTCCTCATGCTGTCAACAATTTCATTAAACATCACATTTATATTTAAAGCAGGTCTTGGAGTGAAGGTCTGTCTGCACTGAGGGCAGCTGTAAACTCCCTCCTGATCATCTCGATTCCAGAAGTCTGTGATGCAGTTCATGCAGTAGCTGTGTCCACATGGGATGGTCACTGGATCCTTCAGAAGATCCAGACATATCGAACAGCTGAAATCATCCTCCCCCAATGAAATCCTGGCTTCTGCCATGTTTCTTCACGTAGCCTACATAATAATACAACTCAACACAGACTGCGGGTTCTCTTCCTGTTTTGAGACGTGTGCAAATTTGTCAAAGATGGGTGTATGTCTGCTTTTAATAACTTTTTTACACTGATATTTTACGTTAACTCAATTAGTTGCAATCAAAATAACAAACAGATTCAACGCAACGACACAAACCTGACTAAAATTATTCAATAATACATACATTTTATTTTAAACATGCCAGTTATATACACGTCCTGAAGTTTATTTTATCTGGCACAGTTGTGCCAATAGGTGGCGCTCTCACGAAGCGCTTTTCAATTTAATTTGGAAAAAGAATGTAAAATCATACACTAAAACCACTAAACTGTTTTATTTTGATGGATTTAATTGGAACTTTTAACATTGAATAATAATAACATTGCTAATATGTGTATCTTAGCAGTTCATCATTCTGCATTGGCATCAGCGTGAGACTGACACCTCGTGGACTAGCGGAAATAATCAACTACCTCTTTTGCACATGTTTTCGCTTCATTTCAAAGAAAACGAAAGCAAAGTTTAGATAAGTCGCTGTAGGATATTTATTTCTCTGTCTGATTATACAGTGCACTGCCGTTAACGCTGGAGGGTGTAATGACGGAAGCTAACATTTCAGTGGCTGAAGATGATTTCAGCTGTTCGATCTGTCTGGAGCTACTGAAGGATCCAGTGACCATCCCATGTGGACACAGCTACTGTATGAACTGTATTATAGACTGCTGGAATCAAGATGATCAGGAGGAAGTTTACAGCTGCCCTCAGTGCAGACAAACCTTCACCCCAAGACCTGCTTTAAATATAAATGTGATGTTTAATAAAATGGTGGAGAAACTGAAGCAGAAAAAAGAACAGATGGATCAGTCTCTCAGTTACGCTGAACCTGGAGATGTGGAGTGTGATGTTTGTCCTGGAAGGAAACGTAAAGCTATTAAGTCCTGTCTTCTATGTCTGGAAACCTATTGTCAAACTTTGAGTGTCATGAGCATTTTCCTTCAAGTAAGCGACATAAACTGACTGATGCTGGACGCCTACAGGAGATGATCTGCTCTAAACATGGCCGACTACTGGAGGCTTTATGTCGAACTGACCAGCGGTGTGTTTGTTTGATTTGTGTGATGGAAAACCACAAAAATCACGATGCTGTTTTAGCTGAAACAGAGAGGACTGAGAAACAGGTACATGCACAAGTAAACTGTGTTGCAGTATCTGGAAACAATTCAGTCAAACTAAGATTAACTGATAATCTTTTCTCACCAAAACATGTTGAGTATTTATAATGTTTTTTTTCCCCTTGCCTCAGAATCAGGTTGGAGAGATGCGAGAAAAATACCAGCAGAGAATCCAAGAGATACAGAGGAAGCTTCTAGAGCTCAGAGAGGCTATTAAGAGTCACAAGGTGACACTCAGACTAACCAGATTTTCCATGTGGCTAACAGACTGATGATCTGATTGTCTTTGTGTTTTAACAGCATTCTGCAAAGGCGGCAGTGAAGGATAGTGAGAGGATCTTTAAAGAACTGATCCGTTCTATTAAGAGAAGCCGCTCTGAGGTGGCACAGATGATCAAAAACCAGGAAGAGGCTGAAGTGAATCGAGCTGAAGGACTCTTAAAGCAACTAGAGCAAGAGATTTATAATCTGAGGAGGAGAGATACTGAGCTGGAGCAGCTTTTGCACACAGATGATCACATCTTTTTCCTTGAGGTAGCAGGACCTTTGTCCTGAGCAATGTGTTTTGCCTAGAGAATTGTTAATTTTACTGTAAGTGTAATATAATAAAACCATTATATGAGACACATAATTCATATATTAGACCCATTTGACCAGATCTTTTGAAAACTTTTTTTTTTGTACATAAAAAACAACAGAATGGTATAAATAACAACAGTTCAAGTTTGTTCTGATACCAACTATATAGTATAAAGCAAAACAAATAGTTTGGCTTTGGATTAATGTAATTTTTGTCATTTCAGTGACTTTAACATTTGTCTTTTATATTCACTTACTTTTCCCAGTGTAGATTTAAAGCAGATTCTTTCTTACTGAATGAAAAAGTGTATAGATCAGGGGTGCTCAATCCTGTTCCTGGAGATCTACCTTCCAGCAGAGTTTAGTTCCAACCCTGATCAAACAGCTGTC